>VZDJ01000175.1:8066813-8111385 GCA_008694505.1 Cyanoderma ruficeps
GGGGTGTACTGTCTCAGAGAGGGGTGATGCTGCTGATTCAAATTTCTTTCATAATGAAAGTTACAAGTTTACTCAACATTCCCAACTATTAAGATAGATTTGTGCATCTAAATCTGATGGGGTTTCCTCAAGCCACCAGACAACCACTCCTGCCTTCTAGTGCTTCTTGATAAATTCAGTAATAACGTAAGGACAAGTGCAAAAATGTTGCTAAATATATCCCAGTAGAACTTGCTTTTTCTCATGGCAGAACCTGGTGCAGTCTGTGCTGTGATTACCGGCCCTTCACCAGAACAGTTTGTGCTCTTACCAATTCTATTAATTGTGTTGTTTTCCAGCTGCTGCTTTTGACTTGTTGAAAGTATCTGCTCAATCATCTGCAACTCTGCTCCTTTTTAGAAAGCAGCAAATCCTTATGCGTGTTCTTTGGATGGAATTAGTCCTGTTCCACGTGTAGCTGACAGGCTGAACCCTCATGCTGTGATATTTAAATAAACATCTTTGCCTAGCATCAGTTTCTCATAAATCCTATACTTATGTAACTACATGTTTTATTTGGGACAATGACATCTCGTAAGTCACGTTGGCTTAGTTGATTTTTTGTGGCACAGTCACAGGACCTAAATATGCAAACAATGAGGTTTTTTGGGTTCAGGTCCCATAGAACAGAAACACAGGAGGCTCAACTTTAAATCATGAAATTGAGCAACTCTTTTCTTTTATCTTGTTGTATACAACAGAGTTAGAGATTGCTAATTCGATGACTTCTGGAAAAATCACAATAAAACAATATTTTGGCTTGGAATTGCTCTGCAAATGTAATTATGTAGGTGTAACATATTGTGGATGTTTTTCCCTAGCTCTTATACTGGGGCTGGGTTGCTGCCTTTATATTTTGTTCACGCTTCCTGTCCCATACAATAATATATAATTCAGCATTTATTAAGGCTTTATGTGCAATGGCATCTTTCCACAGTCCAAGCTTCATTTCTGGTACTTGTTTTGGATGAAATATAATTGTACAGTAAACTAACTGTGGTTCAATACAGAAATGCTGTTAGGAAAAAATTGCAAACATCTACTGACCTGTCCAGTCTCTCCTCCCTCTTAAGACTATCTAAGACAGGAGAAATGAAAAGCCAAACTGTCCCCATGCCTGTTGCATTCCGAGTTGACAAAATATTTAGAAAAGCTTGTTCCTAAGCAAACACGTACACCAGGAAATCAGATGGATGTGTGGTGGATCTGATCATGAACACAAATTAAGACCCCAAATTGCTGAAGGCAGTTAAACAACCTTGGTGCCAAATGAGCTGCAGCATGTTTGGACACAGTGGAGTGAAACTGTCTGGGATCTTTTCCTCCAACACACCTTTCAGCCACACAGGCTGAACTGTGACTGGGGCCACTCATCCATTCCCTGTAAATCAAAGGTTTCTGTATTTTCTGCTGTTATCACTCATGGCAAAAGAACTCTTATTGATTCTATCTTAATATTGCTTTGCCTTCTAGAGATTTTATTCTTGTCTTTAGAAAGAAGTGAGGGTGGCAAATATCCTGTATTCTCACATCTCTTTTGTGAGATGTTTTTCCATATGCACTGAGAAATGAAATAAGTAACCAGCTTTAAAAAGGAAGTTTATCTATGTTGAATCTTATTCCAGTGTTCTCATTACCATCAACGTAAGAATTTCCCAAAAACCTCATTTTCCTCACTGGTAAAATGCAATTCACTTTCCTCTGGGGAGACAAAGATGAATGATAGAAGTGAATCAGAGAAGGCAGAGATGAGAAAAGAGATTAAAAACAATAATGCAAGGGGGAATATGTTGCTAGCATTATCTTGAGTTTGATGGTATGACTCAGTCATAAAACGTTAGTTGGCTATTGCCATTCCTGTAGAACTGAGAAAAACATCAAAGAAGACCCCCTACATCTACATAGAAATGCCTGGAGGGGCTGCAGAGTATTGCCAAGGTGAATCCTCTAGGGAGTAATGAAATTGGAATTGCTTTAGCCACAGTTGAAAGGTTAATGTTCTTGTGATGAATGATATGACAGCATATCAATTACTCCGCTTACTTCTCAGTGTTGGGTGTTTTTTTGTCTAAATTGGTCACCCAGCACAATTTTTTTTTGTTTACTGATAAATGCAGATCTGTTTGGATCTCTGTTGTCAATGCCTAGGCCTGACCTTAGTGTCTGTTTAAAAAAGCAAGACAAACAAAAAAAAGCAACCAAACACAAACACAAATTACAAGCCTGCATAATGAAAAGCAAGAAAATACTAATGTCTTACCTGAATTTGAAAGGGTAAGGTTTAATTTATTGAGCTATGCACAGGTAATAGTCTTGCTTTGTGAAACTCAGACTTCCTTTGCTAAAGTTGCATTCTCAGATATCTGGAAGGCCTTTTCAGCCAGTGCCCCTCATTTCTCTATCACATCTCTAGCTCTGGGCATTAGACCTCCTGCCTGCAGAACTGATTTCCCTTGATCTGGTGGCATTTGCCCAGTTTGCAGCTCAGATCACGGAGGGTGAACACGAGCAGTGAATTGCTCCCGGAACAGCAGCATTGCTGCAGCCCAGGGCCTGGCAGGATTTCACTCCTTTTCCATAACTGCACTCTTGGCATTACCCAGTCTCTGGCCTCTGATTATCAAATGCTTTTCGCTTCAGTGACCAAACCCCTCCTGCTTTCTTTGCTTACCCACAGAATATCCCCACTCTATCCACAACTCCCTCTCGAATTCCCAAACCAACAATTGGGCAATAGGCACTGATTGCTCTGTGGTATTCCACACTGCTTTTAGTCTTACTGAGCTGCAGATACTGAAGTGTTGCTCTTCAGGCCAAGACAGCAACAGTTTCTGGCACCTATGATCAGTTCTGCAAACCTTTAGAAACAAATATTTTTAAAAAACCCTTTTTCTAGCACTTCATTAATTTGACTGAAGTTGGCCAGAAAAATCAAAGGTTGTTTGTGATGTGTATGGGCAGCAGGATGGGGTAACATTTTGAAAAGCAGCCTCAAGTTCGTTTCATTCTATTTAAACTTTACAACCGTGCCTGGCAATGAATTCCCTCTAATAAAGAACGTTATCAGTTGTGGTTGTTTTGAGTTAACAATATGATCTGCCTTCCTTTGCCTTCCCACTGCTCCATCTTTTAGCTCTGACATTCCCTGCTGTGTTCTCTACTATTGAGAGCTTATCCCCTTCTCTGCTCACGCAGTGGGATCTCCCCAATTTGTTTGGCCTGCCTGGAGGCTTTTGTTAGGTGAGAGGTGGCAGTGGCTCTGTGAAGTGCATCTCAGTGTTCTTTTCTATGCTGTTTCATTGATTCCATCTGGGGTAGTAAGAAAACAGTCCCAGGAATAAACTGACACTAACATTTAGTAACTCTCTCAAATCATGGGACACTTAGCCATGTTTATATATCCTGCAGAAAAATTATCTGGAAAAGTTTATCTGTGAAGTTGAGCTAATTTTTTTTTTTTTTAATAGGAGCTTTTGTTTTGTTTTAGTCTTCTGGTTATGACGAATGGTGCAGAAAGTTTCCAGTGTTATGTACATGCTTCACCATGGTGCTAAATTGCCATGTTACTGCCATGTCCCAGAGTGGAGAAACATCTCTATTAGCAATGCTTTTAGCAGTGTTTTTTGGCACAGTGACCATCCAAATCTTACTGATTTCCTGTGTTACGTACCGGCAATAACCCTTTAAGTTCTGATTACCTAACCACAGCTACTTACCTCATGCACAGAAAACACTTGAGTTTGGGAACCAAAGTGTAATGAAAATAAACCTGTTAAACTAACGAGCTTTGTGTGGCTGAGTCTCAGCAAGTCGTTGACCTGATGAATGTAAACATTGTAAACGGACTGATGAGTAACGAGATCGGCTTTTGGACAAATTAAGAGTTGGTGTGGAAAACAGCAACACATTAGCACATTGATAAAATAAATCCTTTAAATGTGCTGTCAGAAACTGAGCTTAGGTCAGTTTTAGTTATGAAGAAATATAGAACACTGATGCCTTCTGCTCTCGTGTAGTGCCTTTCTCTACTTACACACCGTGCCCTGAAAACTCACAGGACACAATGCATAAGTGTGGAAGAGTAAACAAAATAAATGCTCTGCAGGCTTTCTACATGTAACTGCAATCCAATTTTTCCATTGTCAGTGCAAAAGAAAAGAGGGAGAATGAAACCACAACACAATCTGCATGCCTGGTGTTTGCAGTAGCTCCCTTGTCCTGATAAGAAATAGAATATACTCTTCTCTTCATGCCCATATTATAAATCCCTGTTTGCATGTGGCCAAGAACCTCAGTGTTTGTCCATCCTGGACAATGCTGCCACCTCTACATAGAACTGCCAGAACATCCTCCATCCCTAAAATGACAACAAGCCAATGCTTTGAAACAATGCTATCAGTTATGTAAAGGAAAGGTTAAGAGGTGACCTGTCATTTCTTATTCTTAAAATATGCTCTGTTTTGAAAGAATTTTGGTGATTATTTACCTATGAAGAAGTATGCTTGGTCAGTCAAAGTTCACATCCAGCAAAGGGCTCTGTGTTTTAATTGGCTCTCGTTAGTTCTCTGAAACGTAAAAGCAGCAATGTTATGATTGCGTTTCAAGAATATTTTGTATATATTTTTTTAATTTAAATCTAATCCCATTTTAGAAATCACAGAACCCTAAAAACATTTAGGCTGGAAGGGATTTGTGGAGGTTATCCAGGCCTTGATCTTCCTGCTCAAAGCAGGGCCCTCTTGTAAGTTAAATCAGGTTACTCGGGACTGTGTCCAGTCATGTTTCGAAAATCTGAGGATGGAAAGTCCAGTCTCCTGAGCAACTTGCTTCAGTGCTTAATCAGTTTACTTCTCAACACCCTTTTTTCTATATAACCAATCAAAATTTCCCTTTTTGTGACCCTTGTCCTCTCCTTTCCCCATGGACCTATAAAAACAGTTTAGCTCCAGCTTCTCTGTGCCCCACTTCAGGACGGGAAAGATGCCGATCGTTTTTCAGCCTCCCTTGTCCCAGGCTGACTGAAGCCACTTCCATGGCCTTGGTGTGCTCCAGTCCCTTCTCCATGTGGTGGCCTCTGCTGCCCTGGCTGGCTTCAGGATCTCTGCCTCCTCCTGGGTGTTCCAAGCCTAGACATGCTATTGCAGAAGCAGAGGAGGCTCAGGTGTGCCAAGCAGAGGGGAGCAGTGGTTTCCCTGGAGCTGCTGCTCTGTGTGTCCTGGTGCAGTTGCCCTTTGCCCCTGTGCAAGGGCTCCCTGCTGCCTCCAGTTCCAATGGGACCCAAAACTCCTGTGCAGAGCTGCTGCTGGGCAGTTCACTGCCCAGCCTGTCCTAAAGTTGTTCCTGCAGCTCTGAAATCCCCTCTCAGTTCCTTCTAAGCACTCTTGCACCTCACTGAAATCAGCATTGAGGGGTGCAGGTCAACGTTTTGAAAAAGGCTGCTGGAAAAAGATATTCCCTGTAATTGCGGCCAAATATTCATCGAGCATGGGGTGCCACGGATGGTGGAGCAGGAAAACCAGAGTTTGTCATGTGCACCACGACTTTGTTCCTTCCCTGCTCAGCCTGTGGATTTCAGCTCTGATGTTATGGTCTGTGCCAAGAAAATGTGCAAGAACCGAGACAGTGGTTTTACTTTCAAGTCTCTGATTAATCCAAATCATCTTCAGAGTTATGGCTTTTTTCAAACACAGGCAAAGAGGCTTTTTCTAATGGATGCAGGGTTTTAGTGCAAAGGACACAAAGTTTAGTGTGTGTTTAGTTTCCTTCATTTTATGTGCCGTATTAAGAATATTGAAGCCCCAGAAATAACAGTAAAATAAAAGCAAATGTTAATATCCTACTAGCTTTAACAACTGAAACCCTAATCTGTTTATTAACAGATGGACTCCAGACTCTGTGCATTAAGTATTTTAAAAGTCATTTGACATTTAAACAGCAAATGGATCACTTCAAAGAAAACACACAAGAAACAAGGGCTTCAAGCATAATTATCTTTTAAGTGATAAAGAGCTTTTCAGTCTGATGTACAGCTAATGCAACTTCAATCCATCCTTAATTAATAAATAAAAGCACCCACCAATTGGACATTATGTCCTACATAGGTCTCAAAGGGTTTTGTCACGTTGTCATATCAGCATCCCCATTTTGGCTGGAATAACTGTGAAATAACCTTCCCAATGTTCTCCAGCAGGAGAATAATGATTACAAAGTACACAGCCTTGAGTAGTATTGTAATGTAGCTGATGTTAGCTAGATAAAATTGCTAAGTATTAATTGCATCCACTCTTCATCTATTTAGAAATTAACATAAACCAATGCACCTGAAGCAATTCGGATCCTAATGTAAGAAGAGTGACAGTGCCATGAAAAAATACTGATTTTTAATACAAGCCAGTAGAATATTTATAGGAGCTGAAAAGTGGCTGAAACCCTTTGTCCATGTGTTTCATTCTTTAAAAAAAAAAAGAAGAACCAAACACAAACCCCTACAAAATAAAACCCCTCTAATTTTTCCATTTACTCCCAAAATGCAGCTCTCTGTCTGGTAAGAAGTTCAGTCCTCAGCAAAAATCCTTTGCTGGTTTTGGACTGAGTTTATTTATATTTGTTTTATACATGTTTATCCTTGGGGTGAGCCCGGCAGTGATGAGAATTCCAGACTTTGTGAAGCAAAATGGATTTCATAACTGGACAAAGCAAAGCCAGGAAGAGAAGGGGCTGCTTGCATACAGTTTTAAGCACCCTAGTACACATTTGTTGAAAGCCCTCATGATCTTTGATATATTTGTCATCTTTAGTGTTAAGCCCTCCATTCTGAGGCCATAAAGATGTGAATAACAGAAATGAGTGCACTGAGTTATTTGGGGGACTTGACCACTGTGGGCTCGCTGCCCAAAAGGAGACACGAGTTTGTTTATTCCATAGCCAGCGAGAAAATCTTTCATAAGAATTACTGAGAATTTAATAAGAAATTCTTTCATAATTTTGGTAAACGACATGGTTATTTTATACCATTTTCATGAGTAAATCCTTTAGGGTCAAAGAGAACAAAAGATACAGTGAATAGTCATTATTTCATATGTAAATTACTATATACATGTGCCAAGAATGCTGTATTACACAATTCCTGTGCCACTCAGCACATCAGCCCTCCAGTCACTACATTTAGCAAAGGAACAATCTATGCAGAAAGAAGGGGATGGTATTAAATTTTGGCTTTGCTTTTAATGAGGTTAAATACTTGAAATCATACACATTAATCGGTAACAACTCCCTATGCATCTTACATATTATGCTGGCATTTAAAAAACGAGTGTTTTTAAACATTCTACGCAATTTCTGCATGTTACAATGGTAAAATGGTAAAGAATTAGGAAGGACCTCACAGTCATGCAAGGCTATTGGGTTTCCTATTAAAAATGTTTTTAGGAATGATTTTTAAACTCCACATATAGAGAATGGAGAGTTGTGTTCAGAGAAGAAAAGACTATAAAGTGCTTGATCAGATGTACCTTTTAGGCTTAAAAATCATGAATAAATGGAAATCCATTATCAAACATTCTGTCTGTAACACTCAAGTTTGCAGAAGTCTTCAGTGTGTTAATACAAAGTTCCAGGAATGCTGAAAAATAAGGATCAGTGGTGGCCTTACTGTGAAAAAGTCAGCACTGATAGAGTGTAACACAGACAGAGGAAAAGCCAGTCTAAGCAAAGAAGGTCTATCATGACCTGTTGTTATTGGCATCCAGTTGCTCTCAGGCTTAACTGAGAATACTCAAAGTTCTTCTTGCTCCATTATGCTCCCAAATTAATCCAGACCTTGGTAATGAAGGTAATGGCTGAGGGTGTGATTTGTTATAGGTGGGGCTCTGCTCTTTTCTCCCTTCTTTTTACAAGCTGAAGAAATTTTTATACTGAAATTTACTTACAGAGCTGAAAAGCTTTCAGTGTCAAGCAAGGTGTTCTGCTGCTTTTTAAAGTCTGGAGATGGAAATGAGGGGTTGAGGGAGAGCTGAGATTTCAGAAAAGGGACCAGGAGCTCCAAAATATAAATGTATATACATTATACTTTTGTCCAAGTTTATGATTTTCTGTTTCCCATTCATTTCACATCAGCTTAGTTTCAGGAGGCTCAGAAATCTCCCTTTGCTCTGTCCATTCTCCCTGGCTGCAGTATTGAAAATGCGACTTGAAGTAGGTTTTCTTCTTGGGGAAGGAAAGAACAAGTGGCCTTGCACTGCACAGAGCTGCTGACATGCAATGGTATGAATTTAGTGTTGGACATGTGATAAATCTGTGATTTTGTATTAGAATTTTATTATGCCAAGATTACAGCCCAGTCAGAAGACTGCGTGTTTCTAATCTGGCTTTGTAATCTTATTTACATTTACTTGTGCTCATGAGTAATCTCTCTGAAGTCAATGGTATGAATCCAGTCATAATGAAATTATTTGTTGTTTATTTTTTCTCCTCTGGTAATTATACTTCGCTATCTGATTGTTTTGTGACCCTTGAAGCAAAAGACTCAAGAACAGCAGCAAAAATCATCTTAGCTTCTGCACTGGAGCCAGCTCATTCTAATCTCAAAAGCAACACGCAGTCTGGCAAGGAGTGTTCATACAGTTTTAGGAAGGTGGCTGATATATTTCAGATTTTTAGATATAGATGGAACTGTGTGATAAAGCTCTTCTGGACAAAAGATAAGGATCTAAAACTGTAACCAGTTGCATCTGCAGTAAGCCTGAAAGAATCTTTGTTCAATGGAGTGATCACACACACAAAAATACAAGATTGATAGCAAAACCAGGCAGCTAATATTCAGGTCTAGGAATAAAGTACAATAGCAGTTACATTCTATAAGTACGAAATATATAAAATTTATAATGTATTTTACTCTTGCTACTCAAAACCAGTAAGTCAACTTCGAAATAATTCAATCAACAAAAATGAAATCAGCATGGGGAAAAAAAATTGTGAATTTTTAAGCATAGCTTTCCTTTTTCCAGAATTGCCTCTTCATATTCTGTATGAAATTTCACAGAGGATTTGAATAAAGTTTATTTTCTAAGGCACAAGAAGTTCTCTGCCCTCTTCTCACCCTACTAATATTACTGCAAATTTTACACATTTTTTTGTTTTGTCCCAGTGATCAGAAAACGTTCTGATGTTTCCCACATCTTTCAAACTCTGACTTTTCATACTCAGTTGTGCAAAGTATTTTTCTCAAGCTGTTTCAAAAACTAAAGTCCAAACTTCATTTAAACGATTTCATAAAATAAAATCATTTCTATAGTCGTGACATTAAATAATGATTTGTATAGTCATTTTACTCAGTGCTTTGTTCATCCAGTCTAGTATGAAATGCTTGTTTCTGATTGAAGCTTAAATTAGAGGACAAGAAAAACCCCAGGAACATTATAACAGAATTTTTTTGTGGTTTTCCCTCCTTGGGGTTTGTTGAGTGATGTTTGAACAGTTCTGTGTTGGGGATTTTGTTGGGAATTTGGGGGGGTTTATTGTTTGATTTGGTTTTTAATCTTTGCTATGAAAGAATGGTGAGAGGTTTGGTCAGTTCTTGTCCTGCAGGCCAAGTAGAGCCTATTGTTTGTGCTATTAATCTGTGGCATTTGAAGTAGTTTATTTTTAAATGATCCTAAACTATGCAGTAGCCCTGAATACATTATTGTAGGCGATACAGGGAATTTGGAGTGTTTTTCACTTGAGCACATTATATCAAAGTTCTAGAATTCAAAATTCTAATAAAACGTAACAAACTTTAAACAGAAAGAAGTTTTTAAATTTTAAAATGCTGCATGCAGGGGAAAAAAGTGCATCCAGATAATTCCCTTACACTTAAGATGTGACCTGTAGCTCTTCCTGGTCCATGATAAGTTTGTTCCACAGATGGATGAGACTGATACCTTTAACACATTGGGATTAATCATTATAAAGCTTTTCTTTAAAGTTCTCCAAGTGGAAATGCTGATTCGTGGAATGGAAGCTGTCTTTAAGTCTTCCAATTTTCGTCGTTTGTCACACACCAAACTAAATATCGAGTCAGATACTTATAACCAATGCAGATTGACTGTGTAGCATTTTGTTGATTTTCAATAGAACGTTGACGGAGATATTTTTGCTCACCCATTTATGATCTTATAGCTAGTGAGCTGAATTAATTGCACCAAAGGCATTGACAGTGAACCATAGAATCACGGATCTTAGACCGAATCAAAGTTATTGTGTCACATGTGGGAACAGGCTGAGTGAAATAACTGTATGGGCACACTGAAGAGGTTCTAGTGGAACTCTGGTAAACATGTAGGTGCAAGAGTAGTTTTGGTAACCAAAGCCATTCGGAGCAGTCTTTGCTGGGCTGCAGAATGTCTCGTTTCTGTGCAGTGATTCCAGGGGAGGAAATGGAGCTCAAACGTTTTGGTTCTGAGGATTTTTGTCTTCTTCATGAAGATTTTGTAACACATATAACGAGTACCCTTCCATGTGTTGCTGCACAATGGAAAGGGAACAATCCCTGTTCTCCCGGTTCCCGCCAGCAGATTATTTTGCCCAGAAGCAGACCCTGACCCGACCACCCAGCCCAGGGAGGCTTCTGTGGGAATTGCGCGCTCGCATGTGAAGATAAAGCCGGGTTTCCTTTATTTAGGGAGAACATCCCATGGAAGGGCCGCTGCCATTTCCCCGGGGTTTTCCCCGCGGGCTCCGGGGGTTGTCCCCGCGGGCTCCGGGGGTTGTCCCCGCGGGCTCTGGGGTTGTCCCCGCGGGCTCCGGCAGTTGTCCCCGCGGGCTCCGGGGGTTGTCCCCGCGGGCTCCGGGGCTCGTCCCCGCGGGCTCCGGCAGTTGTCCCCGCGGGCTCCGAGGGTTGTCCCCGCGGGCTCCGGGCATAGTTCGAGTCCCTCGGGGGCGGCGCCGAGCCGCCAGGTGGCGCTGCGCGGTCGCGTTCTCCCACAGCGGAATGGCCCGGGAATGGTTCGGGGTCCCAGCACGGATTAAACGCCTTCCGTCCTTAATAAGTAGGTTTTTTTTAAAAAATGGGTTTGCCATTCCAGTACTGACAGATTTCCACCTTGCCCTGAGGGACATCTTTCTTTACTGGGCCTGCGGACTTGCCGCCGTGTGTTCTGATTGCTCAGGTCCTGAAGGGCTGCCGAGTTGTTTGAGGTCAGGTCACCTTCGATGGCAAAGTCATCTCTGCGAAAGCTAAGCTCACACTTTAAAAAAAATGTGCGGAGTTGAGCTGTAAATCCTGATCTAAACTCTTGTAGAGTCGCCCGTTGATTTAATTGAGTTTGGGCAGTTCTTTAATCATGTGTCAGCTTTGGCTGCAATGACCCATCCAAGGGCTGAGGAGCCTCCTGTACGAGGAAAGGCTGAGAGAACAGCGGTTGTAGAAAGGCTGATGGAGACCTTATCATGGTCCAGTATTTAAAAGGTGGCTAAAAAGAAAATGGAGACTCCCTTTTTACCAGGAGTCATGTGGAGAAGATGAGGGGTAATGAGTACAAGTGACTTCTGTGGAGATTACTGCTGGAAGCAAGAGTACAGATTTCCACAAGGAGAACAATCAGCCACTGGAATATTTTCAATCCGAATTCTCAATCGAATTCTCAATTCAATTTCTATTTTCAATCACATTTGACTTTTGCCTCAGTGCCCCTTCTGGGCCAGCAGGTCATTTTCAGGAGACACTGATGACTTTCTTCGGCGTTCTTCCCACGCCCATGGAGGAGCTGGAGCTGTTTCATGGCTCTGGAGGTAAATGCTGGGTGACAGGCAGAGTTTAACATGTTTGACCTGCCTGAAGGGATGAGCTGACTGAAGAACTGCAAAACTTACAAAACTCAATCAGCAAATAGGGCCTGGCCCTCAGCCTACATTTCAAAGAGGTGTTGTGACCCATCAGCCAGAGCAAGGATCCAGCCTAGGAATTCCTGGATTTTACAAAAGGACAGAATTAGGAAGGCAGGCATCCAGTGAGGATACCCAGAGGGCACACACTTATTGCAGAAACTCCATGTAGCATCATAAAAATATGGGAAAAAACCAACTGGCTGCTTTCCTGGACACCTGGCAGCCAGATATTCAGAAAGGTGGGAACTCCTTTAATGAATAATGAATTTTGAGTGCTAAAAGCACTGCACACACGGTACCTTTGGCCTGGGTTGCAGACATGGAGCGTCTGCCCAAACCAACACAACACACAAGGGGAGGGTGTGAAATCACTCACAATTTGCAGCTTTTATTTGCCACAGAGGCTGCTCATCCAGGCTTTGTGACGTGGCCACGTCCATTCACTGCAGAAATCCATCAGAGCGAGAAGAACGATATTCCAGGAAAGAGCTGGGCCTGAAGAAAGAAAACAAGAGGGTTTGTTATTAAAATTAAGGGAAGAGGATTTAAAAATAAATATCAGAATGCTCTGGAAACACATTTCCCAGAGCAACAAGCTTTGTAGGGTAACTTGCACAAGCCCCTGCCCCCAGCTACTGTTTCTGTGCTGCAAACCCCGTCCTCTCTAGGCAGATTTCTTACAGGTATGGATTGCCAAAGGTAAAACAGCAGGGATATTCCCAGCACTGGCATAATTTAGAGCATTTACCTTCAAAGACAATATTTTATTCAGATGTCAGAAATCTCATTATCTGAGCAGAATGGGAAAAAAAAGTTAAAAAAAAGAAAAAATTTCAGGCTAATGAACTCTGAATATTTCATTAGTCATGAAGAATTTTTCTTAGGACTGTTTAAAGAAATAGGTGAGGAAATATCAGGATGAGAAATGATGAGAAAAGATAATACAAATAACAGGCTTGGCCAAAAGAAGGCTGAATTGAAGATACTAAACTTGCAAGAAATTCCTTTTCCAGACTTGCCCCACCACAAAAGAGAAGAGAAATTTTCCCTAAAAGCCAGATACGAGACCCAAGAATGGAGAAGAAACTGTTAGGACTTGATTGGAATGATAGCTGACTTTTTTATTTTCTTTTTTTAATATTTATAATTGCTATCCTCACAAAAGACTGAAGCACAGATTTAAAAAAAAATTATTTAAGCTAAACACAATAAACACTAACTAATTTCCCTTTCCTCTCTACCACTATAATCTACTGAAGGATTTTTTGCGCCAGGTACTCATTTGATATTCTCAAAGGAAAATTTTTGTGGAATGTCTAATTTTTGGATCATGGTCCAGATGCTGTAGAAAATTCTGATGAATGTAGTATGGACATCATTTTTGTTTAAGGTGAGTAGAGAGTCTGTCCAAGGCTTCTCAGAGAGATTGAAAAACTAGTTGAATTCTCTAGCACTGATTTTGAATTTTCAGTTTTAATCAGATTTCTCTGGCCAGTTGTTTCTCCTTGAACCCCCAAGCCAAGTGTTAGCCTGCATCGAGTCCATCTTCTTAAATATTCCCACAGCATAAACCAAACCTATTTAGTTTAAATGCAAATAAGTCGCTGGATTTCATTACGTAACAATTTTTGCCTTGAGGTTGTGTGTAGTCTTTGAAAGTGACTGTAATGTAGCCCAAGCTTTTAATATTCCTGTCTAATGTTTCTTTTTGTTGTTATACTTTCTTTTTTTTTGTTTGTCTAGAGTGGAAGAGATTATCTGTACTCTAACGTAAGCCTCCACAATATCCCACTATACAAAGGTTATGGGACTGAGCCCTGGTTTCTCTACAAAATAAATAATTTCTGAACAAAAGGCCCCACTATGTGTCAGCCAGAGCCTCCTTCCCTGCGCTGCTGCTAAGCTGCAGTGGGTAACTTACCCTCAGTAGCCATGGAGAAGGAGGCAGCTGCAGACACAGCCAAAAGTATCAGAATTAGGAAACTAAGAATTCTGCCCTTGGCTAAGCAAATTATTTTCTTGTAGCAGTGGGAACAGCAGCTCTCTCAGAGCAGCAGCTCCCAAAACCTTTGGCAAAATGAGGATTCTGAAAGCATTTACAGAGCAGGTTCCAAGAGCAGCGTGACTCAGGATTTCTGTAAGGATGGAAGTTCTGTCTAAATGTGGCAGCCTCATAAAAGGACTTTTTGGTTTTGATCTCCCAGTAAATGCACTGATAAACTCCTTGAGTGTTTGTTTAGGTCCCATCTGTAAAAATAACTTAATTGGGGTGTAGTTTACAGGACAGCATCCTCTTTTATTGTTCTATTATCATTTTCTGACCCTAATTTCCTGCTTTGTCCTTGGGTTTGAATTGAACCAGTCATGAGAAAAACCTTCCCCATAAGGCATAAGTTCTGTGTGTGGGAGAATTCTTTGTAGATATTTGTTCTGTGAATTGGAATAATAAACCAGTATAAGATTACTACGGATTAGGAAGCTACCCTGGCCGGTGGGCAGCAAGCTGGAAACTTTTATTTCATTATCGTTCATTTTTCAGTTAATCCCACTGTGCAACTTCAGCTCATCCATTTGCTCTTTTTCCTTTGGTGAAAATGCAAATCCCACGTGCACATTGCACGTTCTGGACTTGTGTTACTGCCACGACTGGGCTTTAATTGCAGCTCTGAACAAGCATTTTGTAACACACCATGAATGGCTCGGACGTGGTATCAAATAAATATATTCAGACATTATGAAACAGATGAGTCTGGGTCTTGAATCAGTGTCCCCTGTTCCTCACAGAGACCCAGAGGTGCTGGATTCAGTCCTGACATGCCTTGGTAGGGTCCATTCAGGCTCTCTCTGGTACTGTTGGCTCTACTTGCTGATATTCTGTAGCATTTTCTTCTGAGATGTTGTATTTACTCTTGATTTATTTTTTTTTTCTCTCATTAGGCTAAGGAGTTTGCCATTTTTAGCACCAAGAGCATGTCCTTCCCAAATCCACTATTTTAATTTTGCTCTCATTTGAGCTTTCTGAAATCCTTTGCAACGTTTTTAAAAAGTTTTTCAGTTTGCGCCTTTCAAGATTATGACTGAACGACATTTTAAATTGCCTTTGAGTGCTGATTTGACTCTCTTGCTCTCAAACCAGCAGTGGTTATGTTGGACAATGTATGTCCACGCTTCTGGACATAAGCTGTATTTATTGAGTGAACAGATATTGTAAATATTAGAAGAAAAAAATCTAACTGCAGCTGCTTTTGTGGCACAGCAGTTTTTTTAAGGCTACTCCCAAAGCAGTGCCTTATTTATGATGTTAATGTTGCAGGAACATTGGCTTCAGGGGAGGGTCTTTTCAAAGCTTCCAGCTGCTTAACAGCACAAGGAATGTGTGCTCCCAAGCTTTATTAGCTACTTTTGAAAACCCTATCATATGGATCAGCCTATTTGTAAGGATAGATATTTGCTTGGGATACTTTTGGATTAAATGGATGCCTTAGAGCAGAAGAGAAAAAGAAAATACAGAAAATTTCTGGAATTAAATTGAAAACATTGACTAAGATCTGCTAATATGGATGGATATCCCGAGAGGGAAGTATTTTTGGATCTGGGTGAAGATTCCTCAGCGAACTCAGTAAACATGATTTTTGAACTGTGAGTTTTCTTGAAGAGAATTTAGTTTTCAGATTCTGATCTGAAGCCCAGTGAAATAGAAGGAACTTTGACTCGGGAGAGTGAAATAATTGGAGTAATTTCTGAGAGCTTTCCTTTCACTGAATAACTCAAGGAGTTTCAATGAAGTCTGTAAAATTAGTCATTTAGTGCCCCTAGGGATGCACTAATGAAAAACATCCTGACAAAGTAAACTAAATCTTCTTCTCCGTGGTGCCAAGTAATGAGACAAGAGGCAACGGGCAGAAAGTGATGCCCAGGAAGTTCCACCTGAACGTGAGGAAGAATTTCTGTCCTGTGCAGGTGACTGAGCACTGAACACACTGCCCAGGCAGGGCTTAGATATGATCTAGAGGGAATTTTCTGAGTGTCTGTTCCTGAAAATTAGCCAAAACCAGTCAAAATATTTCAGAACCAAATGTTGGAAAATAGATTTCATTTTGTATTCGTCCACACATGAGCACTTTTCCCGGTGCCTGTGTTTGTTAGTGATTCTCAGTAAAATAAACTGAAATCAGGCTCTAAGTATGAAAGAGCAAGACCTTGTTAGGCATTTGGGAAAATAACAAAAAAAAATTTCAAGAGACTTGTAGATTTGTTATATAAATTGGTACTTTTCCATCATTACACCTCATTACAGCTAATCTTCTGTAACTGTTCTTGCTTATTGCTTTTTTAATTCTAAGTTAGGCTTTGTCTTCTGGTTTTAGGAGGGGCAGGTATTGTTACAAACACAGATGGTTTTGGTTTGTTTCCAGAGTTAAAACTATTAACTAAGTGTTGGCAGCTGCATTTACCATTTTATATATATTTAAATCCGTTTTATGGTAGGAGTTGTTTGTCCTAGATGTATGGGTGGGAAGTGCATCTGTACCTTGTAACCTCATCAACCTTTTGGAGCTCAGTGGCAGCCAAGGCCTGGAAAGAACAATCTGAGAGCAAAGGCTTGAATGACGATACAGATGATGGCTTGAAATTGATATAATGCCAATACAAGTGTGGAAAGTCTTTATTTATATGATTTTCCATAAAACTGCTTTTTGTGGTCCCTGCGGACAGGCTGTGCAGGGCAGGCCCTGCTGGAGGAGCATCTCCAAATGTTTGTTATTCTGCTTGAGGGATTTTGAATTGCCAAACTCGTGGCGATTCCACTCTCCCCCCAGACAAACACTGGTCAGCAATGTGACAATTCCTAAACAAATTGCCTCACTGGCCCTGCTCCTGGGATTCTTTGGGGTGCCCCATTTAGGCCTCCCGCCGTCCCTTTCCGTGGTGCAGAATTCCCAGCCCACTCATTCCCATCCGAGCCCTCAGGCAATAAACCTCTGCTCACTGCCATCACCTGCCACAGGTCAGGTCAACACCTGCAGCATCAGAGTCCACATCTTGGTTTTTAAAACAACATTTTATTGAGAATTAAACACTTCAGAGAAAGCAATATTTAAAAGCGCAATCAGCCTTATGTGTCTCCACGTCCACCTTTCTGGTGGACATGCAGCACATTTGCAGTGCCGGGATATGTCAGGTGTTTTGAACAAAGTCAAATCACTCCTTCAACTCTCCTGATTGGGGGTGAAACACTGAAAGACTCAACTCCTCTTTTGTTGTTATCACCATGCTTTAAATAGTTTGAATTTCTTCATTTCCTGAAGAAGCCTTTCTTTACCTGTTTGGGAAACAAATGAAAATACAATACGTGTTCCTGTATCGTTCTTAGAAACATCCTGAGGGGAGAGATGTGGCTCTAAGGTCTTCTATGCCCTCCAATAATTTAATGTATTTTATGCAGAGATCAGGAAGGTACTTTATTATGCAAGATGCTAATACATTTGAACGTTTAAAACAATTTTAAAAGGGAGAGATAATGTACTAGCAAAAAATCAATAGACTCTGCATTGCTGATTTATTTGAAGTTGTGTGAGGTTTATCTCTCTCTAGCATAACTTTTCAATTAATGTCTTCCAATATTTGGGAATGAACAGACAAGGTATCCTGTTGATCGGTTCTGAAATTCTCGACAAATTACAATCTCATAAATCAATTCAATTTATTTGAAGCTTCTTATGAACACTCTTTCTTCTGTTACCCATTTTTAAAAGCTTGCATTGATTTTTTAAGTGGTTCTTTGCTTTGCTACAGACATGTTACAGAGCTGTTTTTAAGTGTCCTTTATTATGCTTTTGAAAATTTATATGAATGCTGAAGTGAGTTAATATATTCAATGATTTCTCCTAATTTAAAAAAAGGCTGCATGGTAAAAGAACAAAATACCTGAACTGTATCCAGAGGTTTTGCTTTAAAGAACCTGTTAAATGCTCATCACTTTATAATCTTCTTTTCTGAAAAGTTTAATGATGATGCTTCTGAAATTAACCTCCAACCTCCAAAGCCAACCTCCCAGTGGCTTTAGAGAAGAATAAATTCACAAGTATCTCCCTCAGCAGATTGCATTTATCAGTTTCTGCATCTCTCTTCAAGATGAAAGGTGAAACAGTCTGACTTGACACAAAGAAATAAGTCCTATCTTGTCTTTGTGTGGTTTGCCAAGGAAGTAATGGGCTTATGGGGTTTACCTGTGCAGTGCTGGGGTTTGCTGAGAACAGCAGCTTTCCACCAAGCTCACAGAAATATTTGAAATTTAGACGCATCTTGGTATTGCAGGGAGGGAAAGGTTTTTTTAATTCTGAAAGGTGTTCTGCAAACACATCCTTAAGGTGCAGAGCAAACACTGCCCTGTTATTTCAGGTGTCCCATCAGGACTCCCCGTGTTTGGTCCCCCACTGTCACAGAGAGTCACCCTGCAGCTGGTGTGAGCAGGAGGGTAAACAAAAACCCTTTTTCACGGTTCTGATTAGTTCTTCAGTCTGCCATCCAATCTTCTACAACTGGTAGACTTTGCACTGAATGGCTCATTCCTAAACCATCTGACTTCTTGTGGAACATTATTGAGGTGTCTCTAAAGTTTAAATGCTCCTAATTTAGGCTGCTCCATCATTAACAAGCCTATTGTGATTAGCCAAAATCTGAAATCTTTGTTCTTTTTCCATTTATGAATGGAAAGGCCTCATGCAAGAGGGAAGCACGACAACGTGGGTATCTTCAGATTCCCTAATCCATTTCAGAAACCCTGTGAATCCAAAGCTGTTTGTAAACCTGTGGGTGTGAGAAGTGTTCTGACATATGGTGGCCACATTGGGTTTTTAGACCCTGAAGGAGCAGAGTGAAGCTGTACCAGAAAGAGTATTTCCTACAGCACCACTGGGATTCTGTTGTCTTCATCCTCCTAAGATTCATCTTCCTTGCTCACCTTCTTATGGACATCAAGTTCATCAGAAGAAAACCTTGAAACAAGATTTGGCACGAGTAACATTTGTCATAATTCCAGGCTATTCAAGTAGCCAAGAGAGAAAACAATTACTGCCTTTCTTTTTGCACTTTAAACACAGCTGACAACTGTTGCTCTGTGCGTCCTCCCCCTTTGTCTGTTCTTTGCATTAAACCAGCTTTTCTCTGCCTGCAGAAGTGTTTGAAATAATTGTGGAGACAATTATTTTTTAAACCAGGTATGCACATATTCATGCAGGCGCAGCAAAGAGGAGTGAACAGTGTTAATTAAATTTTAATTAATTAAAGGTTAGCCTAATTTTTTTTTGATTGAAAGAGGAGACTAGCATGGGAGCATTGCGAAATAAATCCAAAAAGATCTGTGTAAGGACTAGAAAATGTGGAAAACCATGGGCAGAAAACCTTCATATTTTGACTCTGCTCTCACAAGCACATTTGTGAGATGTTTCACCATCTTTGTGGTTCTTCTGGGCTCTCTCTTTATTTGCTGAGCATTCTTTTTAGACACGGTACTGCAGAAATGGAGGGATTACTTCACACGTGCTTCAAGCAATACTGTTCCCCAAACCTGTCAATGCTCTTGCTGCTGTTCTGGTGCTGGTGTGTCCCACGTTCAGTTTGTGGCCAGGCACAGTCCCAGCCTCTGCACTGTAGTTAAGCCAATGTGCCCAGTTATTTCCCACCTTGTGAGATGGCAGCAACACAAAGAACTGCAGAAATCCATTCTATATCCCTTCTACAGGGCTTTCATATCCCTAGGGAAAAATCCACCCCCTTTTGGGGAAGTAGGATTTGTGGTTAAGAGAAGATTGATGGTTCATTTTGACACATTTTGATCAAAGCACTTATAAAGTATTTTTTTGCTTTGATGCACCTTGTTCTGAGTTAAAGGTGTTCATGCAGATAAGCCCCAGGCATGAAGGATTTGGCCCTAGTGAGGATCTCAGTGAACACTGGGTAAAGCCAGGAAAGATTCTGTTATTTTTCACTAAGTTTTGAATAAAATCTCAGTGGAAACTTATGTTCTAGGCATCCTTACACTTGTGAATTTGGCTGCTCCTTCCTTTCTGTCCATGGAGCCAAATGCTGTCTGCATGGAGAAAGCAGCCAGGGGGGCAAGGAAGTGGTTGTAGCCTGTATTCACTTGTGAGATCATGTTTTGGGGCTTGAGAGGGAGCCAAGCTCGAGAAAGATACTGCTGAACTCATCCAGAGTGCCAGGTACTGCTCAGAGCCCCGGGGTGCTGAGCAAACCCGGGGCAGAGCCTGAGAGAGCCGGGTCTGTCCAGCCTGGGGCAGAGGCTGCAGGGACTGTCCAGGGGCCTCACGCCTGGCCGTGGGCTGGGGGGGCTCTTGGAGGCCCATCAGTGACCAGTGACTGACAGGTTACAGCGGGCAAAATTCTTTCAAGGGAGGATGGTCAGTCACAGGACTTAGAGCCTGAGAGGAGCTACTGAAATTTTCAAAATGTAACAGGGCAAGGTCCCCAGCAACCTGACCACAACTCGAATTTTTCTCTAGCTTCGAAGGTAACCATGAAGTTGGACGAGGTGATTTTCAAAGATTTCCTCTAAAATCTTAATTATTTTATAATTCTAGCATGATACAGCATCATTAGAAAGATTTTTTTTTCCTTTTACCTGGTTCACCATCTAGTCCCAGAAATGGCTGTTTAAGCACAAGTGTGGACAGTAACTGTGGCATGAAAAATAATAATATGGAAAGAGAAAATAGCAGCAGCCAAAAGAATCCTGCTGGATAGGCTTGGGCGCTGGACGTATGGAAAATGGGGGTGTGACCCCAGGCACTCCTGGCATTTGTCCTTTTACTTTGTGCCAAGAGCAGCACCACAGCACCAAGAGTGTATGGACCACTTTCCTCACGGACCGTACAGGAACAAGGGATCAGACTAAGATCATGCTCTGCACCACTAATTGCTTAAATCTGCCAGGAATTGGGAGCTCTGTATGGGAAGTCAGGAATGGTGTCATAGATCTGTGCCATGTACAAAGACCAGGGTGGATCAACATCAAAACTCCACATCCCAGCTTTGGTACAAAAAAAAAATCAAATTCTTAATCCTGGCTTCTGATAAATGTTTCCTTGTGGTGGCTCTATCCATTACACCAGTCCTTGCATCTTAATTAAAGCCGAGCAATGTGTAATCCTATAGCTCTGCATTTGAAAGACAGAAAGAGAAAAAATACTGCACTAATCACATTGGAGAAGGGAAGAAAGCACATATGGAATGCACATGTAGGTAAGTAAGTGGAGAGGCATATTGAGAATCCTGGAGAAATAAGGCAATAACTAAAAAAGCTGTTGTAAATACTAAAAGCTAGCAATTCCCAATATGAATCCTAATTATTTTTTAAAGGCAATAAATCAAGGGTGTATGTTCAATCTTTAGGTCTTTCTTGGACTTTAATAAACTCAGGTTCAAAGCAGGACATATGGGTTCTTCTTGTATGTAATAATAGGACTCACTACAAAGCCTACACAATGACAGAAAATCATAATTTCTGAACTATTCTATTCCAGATGTCTTTACTGGTATGCCCATGAGCACAAACCAGTACTGGGACGTTGTCTGCCTGTGCTTTTGTCTGCTACGAGACAAATGTTTGCATCTGGACTAAGTATGTTCCACTGCTGCACCTTAGGGAGGAAAGCAGGATTTCTCCTGGCCTTACTATTAGAAAAATACTTTTTCCTTAATTGCAACACTTTATAGTAATTTAAAAGTGTATGATGAACACTTTTTTTTCCCTCTTCCTTTTCCCCATTTTTCTCATCGCTCTCATCTTCACCGTTAAAGAAAGGCCAAAAAGAGAGTGGGTCAGAAGAGCAGATGAAGTGGCTGTTTCCTGAGGGATTTTTTTTTCTGTTTTGAAAAAACCCAAACCCTCAGAGTACTGGCAGTGTGAGGCCTGGGAGCATTACACTTCGGAGTGGAAGAGCTGCTTTGCTGCCCTAGAACAAAACTGTTGCAGACTTGCTGTGATCTGTGACTTTGGAGGTCGATGCTGTCCCTAGAATTAATTCTGCAAGGGGTGATGCTGCCAGGAATTCAGCCAGGAATTCTGTAACTGGCAGAATAATGGCTGGAAAAGGGTTATTTATATTCATGAGCTGTCGAAGGTTGATAATTCCTTATTCCTCCCCCAAAGCAGACGGGAAGAGAATGAGTAGGTGGGAACAGGAATGACAAAGTTGGAGCGTGATGAGTGTGTGTTCTCCTCTGTTCAACTTTGCTTGCAGTCTGTCCCCCACACGACTGACACAGCAACTGAAACCTGCTGCTTGCAGAGGGCACAGGGGAGGTTAGGTGGCTGAAGGAGGAGGGCATGTCACTACCAAGTTGCAGGATCCAAATAGGAATTTGTTTTTGGCTGTAGTAGTTTTGTTTCCGGTAATTCATGCTCTGGACACCCGGTTGGGCCCATCCCTCTGTGTGTCTTTCCTGCTCCACTCTCGTGTTTATTGGATACTAAACACCAAAGATTATCTCAGAGAGTGGTGTGTGTGTGTGTGTTGGGAACAGCCTGGATGCTCTAGTAACATGATTGTAAATGGGATGATGAGCCCTTTTCCCCTTTCCCATTTCCATGTTAGTAACTAAGCCAACACTTTTTTGTTTGTTTGGGTTTTTTTGACATAAAGCTGGAATAGAAATGCTGGCTTCCTTTCACATTCCTAAAAAAAAACCCCAAACTTGTAGATAACAATACTATATAAAAACTGAATTTGTATTCTCTTAGCTTCCTAGGTAGAAAAAGAGGAAGAAACTGAAGGTTTGAGCTTCAGTAATCCGTTTTTTGGGAAATGCATAATTTGTAGTCCTTGCCAGGTTATGGAGTTTTGGGGTTTTTTTCTCCTTTATCCTAACTATAATTACATTTCTATTTTGCCTGGTAATTCCCAAGTCTGGACCGAACTTGAATATGAATTTTGGTACTCAAATGTGTAAGGAGTGCAAGCAATTTCAGCTGCTTAATTTCAGACATATTCTTCCAGAAAGGTCATCTCACTCCTACTGAATGTCAGAGACGTATTTGTTTTATCAAGAGTGCTTATAAACACAGGTCCTCCCTTCCAGTTGAGGTTGCTCAGGAAATTAGTTAATTAGTGATGTCTAAATCTTACTGTGTTCAGTGAAAACACCACATGGTTCTGTGTCTGGCCTTAGAAATTATGTTATTTAAGATTTAGGGAATTACTTATGGTAGATGCAGGCTGATATTTCCTGGAGTGGGAAAGGTTATTTCATGGAAATCACCAATAAGGTAAAATTGCCTGAACAACA
This sequence comes from Cyanoderma ruficeps, assembly GCA_008694505.1. Taxonomy (NCBI): domain Eukaryota; kingdom Metazoa; phylum Chordata; class Aves; order Passeriformes; family Timaliidae; genus Cyanoderma; species Cyanoderma ruficeps. The sequence continues at coordinate 8,090,025 of VZDJ01000175.1, forward strand.
TGAATAGAAGTTTCTGATGGCACTGACCCAGGATAAATTCCTGCTTTGCTCAGGTTTGCTCCTCCTGCTGCGCTCCCGTGTAACCCCATCCCTGTGCAAGTTCTGTCAGTACAGAACCCACCAGGTCTTTGCCTAAGGGACATTTACAGGCATAAAATTCTGTTCTGGAAGCTAACAAAACTCCTCAGGACAGCTACTTCCCTTTGTCACTGCTTCTGCAGATGAGTAATGGCAGGCTCTTGTTTATTCCTCTGAATGTGCACTTCTCGAGAGCAGCATTTTTCCCATGCCTTGACAGCCTTTGTGGGTCTTTCCGAACTGCATTCAAGAGAGGCTGGATACACACACAAGTATTGCAAGCTGAACTTGAATTCTGCAAGATATTACATAATAAATACACACACACACACACAAATAAATTAAAAAAAAAAAAAAGAAATTTGAAAGATAAATCTGATCCCCAGAACGCTGCAATTGCCTCAGAGAAGAACAGTTTCGTGGGGAAAGGGGTTGGTTTCCAGCTGACGAACCCAGGGAAAGCTTTGCCCATTTCACAGCCTCTGTTGGCTGTTGGTGAAACAGAAGCGATGACACTGATTTCTGTGCATTGCTTCGAGAGCTGTGGATAAACTCTGGGCTGTAAGAGTGAGATAATCCTGTTCTCCCAGGCTGTACAGTAGAATCTCTGCAGTTCCTGAGGGAGCTAAATAGGTTCACTCCTGGCAGCATTTCAAAAGTAAACAGCCATTTCTGCTTTCCTCTGTGTATCTTTGTCTGCTAGAAACGGTATTTAAGTACTGGAGGAGTGCCATTGTTTCCAATAGATGTTATGACTAGCGCTGAGTATTCTGAGGGTGAGGTGTGCTACAAAAACTACTGGGTGAAGCCTTAAGGGCTGGACAGACATACAGCTGTAACTGAGGATAATTGCTCTTCACAGAAAAACGAAATGAAGTCATTACTTTCGTCCTGTTCTACAGGATAAAAGTACTGATGATGAAGGTAATTTGAGTATTTAACATCCTTGCCCAGTTTTTCAAATTTGCACTTAAAACTTCAAGAATTACGAAAGTTGGATTTTCAAAAAAAGAAAAGGTCAGAAATTTTAAATTAATGTCATTAGATGAAAAAGATACAACTGTGGAAGGCAGCACAGCCGGAAACTTCAGTGTACCAAATTTTTGATATAAAATCAAGACTTCAGATTACTGAGTAGCTTTTATTACTAGACAGCTACTGACCATGACCTGCCTGTCAGGTACTATAGTTTAAATCTAACCGATGTTGCATTGTCTTCAGTGATTTTGGGGGGTGGTTTTGCATGCAAAAGCTGTAGCAGAATGTGTAAAGTGGTATGTAACAGTGTGTGAAAGTAACTTACACAAGCATTTGGATGGTTGTGCAGACATTCTTGGACCAACCTCTAAATCTGTTAAGTCCAGATCCGGTCATTCATGAATCACAAATCATTCCCATATGAGGATTTCTCCACGAGCACAATAAATAAATCTCCATAATCAAAGCCAGGACTGCCACTTGCCTGCAGTGCTGGTGTCAGAGGAAAGGGACAAAGGAGCACAGAAATGAAATTCTATTCACAGGAATTGTTCTTTCAGATGAAACACTTTGGGACAGCAAAGGCTCCCTGCAATATTTCTGCTGCTGCTGCCACATGGAGGGATTTTTGTTGTCAATGAGGAGTCGAGTCTCCCATGGGACTTCATTTCACCCTGGGGAAGGGCTTTGCCTGTCTTCCAAGAGGGAGAGTGCCAGAGTGTGGATGTGGGAAGGTAGAGTGTGAAAGTGCCAAGACATAGACGGTCACACAGTGACAGTGGCATTTTGTATTTATGGGCAATGACAAGACTGAAGTCTCTGGCTGCTTCAAGAGAACCACAGGAAGAAACACCAAGCTTGGATACTTTTGGCAGTGCATCTCAACCATAAACTTCTTCCTTTACATTGACTGAGCTGCCATTTTCTATGAAATTGCAACAGAAATTAATTTATTTTATTACACTTTTGAGGTGGACTTACTATTTTTAGGAGTGAAGGCCTGCATAAAACACTGTTTCATTAGGTAACGTTACATTTTTATTTTAGTCTGGCACACTTCCGAAATTCCAGGCATTTTTGGCTCCCTGTAGAAAGCAAACTTCTGCCTTTTAGGCAAGTCCTGTGAGTGTTTGAACTTTTCAAGCTTTCTTCTGCTTATGACCACTTTTGGCAGATGTCTGGCTGAGTTAATAATCTTAGATATCCCTGATTGCCCGGTTCAGTACAAGCAGATCATCAGGCAACAGAAAGTTCCTTTACAGGTTTGTCTAAAATGACCCATCCACCCATGACTCAAGGCAGTCTCCCTGTTTCTATCAAAATTCTCTGAAGAACCAGAATTTTCTAAGTAGGAAAAAGGAGAGAATCATGTAAATATATGAGGAATTAACAGAAAAAAACATTAATTGATCAAAAGGTTCATTTAAAAGAATACAAATACATGTCAGACTTCTTTAAACCTGTTTTCAAAAAATTCATGGTTTAGTGTTCCTATTGCTATAATATATAAATTTTGTGTGATATCACATAGGATTTCTGCTCCTTAATTATCTGAAAGTGCTAACAATATATCAAGTGATCATATTCCTTGCTAAGGTAACTAATCATCAGGGATTGAGTTGATATGCACAAGTTTTAGAGAAAAACGAAAAATTTCTGAAATTTTTCAAGAAATCGGTGTTGTGGTATTTTGTACAACATGAAATGTTCCTGGAACTTTTAAGTGAAAATCATAGTTGATAAACATCTTAGGACTGTTTTTTTCCAGAAGTGAGATCTGCAGACAATGGAATCTGCAGTAGGGGAAACAGATGAAGCACAAAAACTTGCGTGTAAACTACTCACTGTTTACAAACAGAGGAACTTGAAAAACAGGAGCTGACAGGAACGTTTTTGGATGGCTCTTGTTCCAGTTCAGACTGTTAGACAACCTGGTTATAAAAGTTCTGTTTAAAAAAAAAAAGTCACACCTTATTCAGGCCAGATGAGGAAAGACACGCTTATCAAGAATGCTGGTGGTTGTGCCAAAAAAGGGAAAAATAAGGAGTTGCTGAAAGATTGTATTGAAGCTCCTCTTGCTGCAGCAGAGGCGACAGAGGCTGGAGGCCTCTCACTTCAGACATTGTAGCTGTGCCATGTTCTTTCTCTACCAGCATTTCTTTCAAATTAGGCAAGAGGAGTTTGGAACTCGTGTTTCTTCCAATAGGCAATGTTTGTTTTGAAATTGGTGTTTTTCACACAGTGAGACAGACGCAGTAGAAGGAGTTTGGCAACCGACATCGCCTTTTTAAATAAAATAAATCATAGTGCTGCATATGTGGGCTTTGAGGACTGTTATGAAGGCAGTGCATGTAAGTGGTAAAACACGTGTACTCCGTTTGCTCTGTGAGATTTGGGAGAACACAATTGCAGCATCAATGAAATAAATACCACTGCAGTAAAACGCCCTTGACAGGAATCCTTGGCTCGGGTAGCACAGCGCTGGAAGTTCATGTCCTGAGACAGGGCCTGGTGCCCACTCTGTCCTCTTCCCTGGAAAACACAGGATGGGACAGCCTGGCTGATGCCACGTCCTGGGTTGCCCCTAAGGAGATGTACAGGATCCTGCACCAAGGGGTACCTCAGAATACACATGAGCAAGTGGGATGTGCATTTGAATATGACTGGTCCCAGTAGCAGTAGCAATATTGAAATGTTTCTGAGCACCTGGGCTCAGAACACCGTGGAAATTAGTTTGATTTTTGGGGTTTTTGCAGGGAATGTGCATTGCCAGTGAGTTTTTCATGTTCTTTATTTAGTTTTCTTCTGGTTTTTCCCTAATGTTACAGTTCCACCTTTTAGATTAGTAATAACACATCAGGGGTTTTTTAAAATGTTTCTGACCCTTCTGCTCAAAGGCACACAGGGGACTGGAACCAACCATCCAAAGCAATACTGGGTTGTGTCAAGACAGCCTGAATGCACAGGCAACCATAACCAACTCAGACCTTTGCTACGCCTCAGTTCTGCTCTGAGTCACCACCAGAACCAAACACTCTGTGTACTTTATGATAGTATTTTATGGAGTTTTTCTTCAGTAGATGAACAATTCTTTGAATGCAGTCAGAGATGCAGTGACAGTTCCACCAAAAAACATTGGTGCTTCATGTGTTCTCAAAGATGACCAGAAGCATTTATAAGTAAAAATGTTGCTTAGAGAGAAGCACGGCTTAGGACTGGCTCTGTAGGGATCTTAACCCAAACACAGCCTTGGGTCTTGCCCTTGTGTCAGTGTTTGTAATAAGAGCCTGAGTAATTTGCCTGAGATCCCATGACGAGATAGCAGAATCAGAACTATGATTCGAGGGCTGTTGAACTCTGGTGCAGGATTTCCTCTCCTCCAGTTTTCATTTTTCTTCTGTGCTCCTGCAAATACAGAGTATCCAATCTCCTTGGAACTTTGCTTAAAGGAAGAACGTTAATCAAAGAAAACCCTTGAGACCTGGTACAGGTGTTTTGAATGTATTAATTCATGGGCAGATTTGTATAAAGAAAATTTGCACATTTAAGCAGTCAAATCTTTAGGTTCAATCTGGTTCTCAGTTATAGTGTCTCAAAAACCACTGAAAATGTGACCTTTAGCTGACCCACGACTATCCAAATTGACACCAGAAGGAGCTGCAAACTGTCTTCATTGTGAAATAAATGGATTCCTCTTCTGTGATAGATATGGGGAAACAAACTACAGATTTAAAAACCATCTCTTTGGGAAATGCATCTTAATGATATCAGAATTGAATAAATATATGCATAGTTCCAGAAATCTTCTAATGGAGCCTCTGGGCTTTGATTTTTACATCTGCTTTTCTGTGGTTTTGCAGCTCACCTCATGCACTAGCCATTCAATATATATTTTATATTGCTGCTATAGTTTGTACATTTATTTTTAATGACAAAAAGCTCCCACCCTCTTCACATCTGTGTTGGAAGTATTTGCATAACTGAGGGCCTGCAGTGGAAAGTGAAGACAGCTCTCCTCTAGAGCAATACAGATTTCCAGGGAACGCCAAGGGGAAGCAGTGAGACACTAAAACATTTCCAAATTCAGTCAGTTCTTTGTGGTGGGGATGAGAGGAGTAATTGCAAAAACAAGACAGCTGAATCAAAATGAACTATTAAAAAAAAATTACAACTATTATAATCTGTTGCAGTAGAGCAAAGATTTCCTGGAAAGTTGTGGCAAAAGTGCCATTAATAAAACACATAAATACTCAGTGACCTAAGGGAGAGCTGGTTCACACTCTGAGAAACAGCTTTAACAGAAATGATTAGTTAAGAAATATGACTTGTTGTCTAATGCAATATCCATTGTAACAGGTAAAAGGGAAACTCATCTTCTCAAAGATTATTCCATTGTTGAACATGCTGGTCCTTTGGTGTTTACATTTCCTTGTCCATATAGGATTTTTAAAAAAATATTTATGGGGAAAATAGAGTCTGAATGTCAAAGACTCCTAATCTTTATTGTCAAAGGGCTTGAACTTCAGTCAGTTCCATTTATGTTGCTGGAGACATCTGCAGGAAGTGTGAGCCAAGGTATCCACTTACCAATGACCGATGAGAGCACATGGTAAAGATGTTTAGATCCCTAAAGTAGCACAGAGGGGCACGAGGAGTTTTCAGACCTACACATCTGCCTAATTTCTGAAAGTGGTGTGCTCAGGAAATGACCAGCACCTGGTCTGTTACGAAATGGATCCTACTGAAATAAAAGGAGGGAACTAATCCAGAAGACTTAGATGAGGGGAGGGATGTTTGATGTGGACACTGGGGCCACTCTAGGCTAGTGGTAAGAGCCCAAGGCTTCAGGGAGGTGTTTCCCATGGCAAAACAGGAGCCAAGGCTTGAACCTCATCCCAAATCTCTCTCGAAGCTCAGTCGTGCTACCAACAGTCAGCATGGATCCCTCCTCTGCAGAGATAGCTTTGAAGTGCACAACAAGGCACATCTGTTCTCTAAAGCACTGCTGGAAACCTTGGAAGTCAAGCTACTCTTTAAAATGTACTTTTAAGCAGAGTTTGGAAGATACTACTGCAAGGTAAACAGAGAGTGCAATATGCTTTGTTTAACTTGCTCAGCATTTTAAATCTCTCAATCCTGACATTTCTTTGTAGCATAAAGATCTCCAGATCAGGTTATATATTATGCATTGTAAAACTCTAGCAGTGAAAACAAACATTGTTTCCCGAGTCATCTGTTTGCAATTTTCCTTGATTACTCTTCCAATAGATTTCAAGCTGTAGATTGAAAGATTTAATGTTCATATGGATAGAATTTGTCCCTCTTCTAATGATAACTTTTAGTTACATTACTCAGTCTTAAGTCAGCCTCCAATTTTGTCAAGACATGATTTTGTTGTCTTAAATCAAATTGTCATGGCTGTCCTCAGCAATCTGTCACAGGAGCGTTATTTTTGTCTGGCTGTACTGACAGCCAGCTCCTAAAAACAGCATCTGAGTGCGTGTGAAAGATGTTGGATGGTGCCGGTGGGGGATCAGTGTGGGCATGACATAAAGGAGAAGGATCTGTGGATGAACTTGGCTTCCAGGCATTGCAAGAATTTTGGACGTAGGGAGAATCAGAATCAACAGAACGGTGTCCCCAAAAGCAGGCACGGCAACAAGGAGCCATTTATTGTAAAGGACAGGGATTGGGATGAGCCCTGCTCTGGGAATGGGAGCAGACACCCAGCAGTGGAGGAGGACATGGCCCCTTCCAGCTTTGGGGCCCTCTCAGGTTCTCGCTGCCAGTGGCTGTGGCTGTCACAAGGCACAGCCAAGGAGGGGAGGTGCAGGTGGGGATGGAGACGTTGTCCCATGTCACTTCCCCCCTCCTGCTGATGAGTTTACCTGGAGGGCTTTGCTGTGAGCCCTGAGCTCCTTGTAATTCCTTCTGGGATCACAGGGAACAAAACAGGGCTCTCCTCTCCCCCACAGCCCTTTGCATGGGGGCTGCACTCACATCTCTTCCCTCTCTGTTGAAGATAAAAACTTAAATTCATCCAAGGCTCCTTTCTACATAGTTTCCTTTGCTTTTCATCGTTTATTGTTTTTATTGCTATTAACAACAAAAAGCTGAACTTTTAGTACTGGGAGTTAGAATGAATGCTATGGAACTCTGACAGAATTATAGCAAATTTGTACATATATGGTTTTACATTGAATAGAGTAAGAACTGGAACCAATTTGTTGTTACAAAAGTAAAAGTACAAATGTCCTCAAAATCCCAGAACAAGAGTGATTCTGAGGACATCTAACTACGCTAATATTACTTGTTGAAAGATGAAAGAACCTTTAATTCTAACATTGGCAAATAATCCTTTTATGATTTATCAGTTTTTAAGAGTTGTTTCTTTATTAAAAACATATATTAGTTGTATATGAGTTTATTTAAAGAGTTGTACTTCAAATTGGCTTAACACATTCTAGCACAAATTAAAAATTAGGTCAAGTGAGTCAATGAGGAATGTTACTGGTGACATTTTCTATAAACATGAAATGAGATAAAAACTGTCTCATGGTCGTTAACTGTTCCCAGATGGAACAATGATAGTTCAAAGCCAGAATCCAGCACACACAACTTACAGGTAATTCTGTGGTTCATAGGTTTAGTTGGAAATATCTACAGTTAACTTTTCCCTCTTCTGAGCTTGATACAACATTATTTCTCATTTTCATTCTTTTGCTGTATTCACAAGGGACTGTTCTTGACATTAACTGGTGCATTGGCACCAGAGTCCCAAAACCAAACCACTTGAATGTGGAATACGTGTAGAAAGAAATGGGATTTCTCATTCCTGAGGAGAAAACACAACAGTAAGACCAGTAGCCCACCACTCAAGGGCTAAATGTGCCTCCATGTAAAGAAAGAACCCAGTTTGAATTTTTTTTTAATTGTTTAAAGTTAAATTAAAGCATTTGGGACTGGGGAAGGTATGAATCCATCTTCAAATTCAACATTTAAATTGAATTCACATGGGGGAAGACAGAATGCCAAACACAGCCTGAGCAGTTCATGTAAAAGCTGAGTTGAGGAGGCTCTGGAGGTTTGCTCAGCACTGGGATGTGTTTGGGACAGGAGCTGAACTCATGGACGTTGTCCACAAAAAGCACTCTCAGGACAAATAACTATTGCCTTGTTAGGATTAGGGGACAGATGAGGGTTACATTTACAGCAAAAGGGACACAAAATTGAAATACCACTTTTTTTTGCCCAGTTATTACCACAGAATTTGTCATCCTGTTTTCCAACTTGATTCCCAGACTGTCAGGAGAATTATTGACCTCTTGAAGGCAGCAAGTTGTGTGACCTGAGGTGTAGGGATTCAGCAGGGGGAGAAATTTCCAGGTTTTGGTCATAAAACAACATTAGGAGCATTAAGCATTCTTCATAAAAAAACTTGATTCTTTTTTAAAGACCCCAAAACTATACAATGTGTTTTAAAAAAAAAGAATACGGGAAAATAGTACGTGAAGTGGTTTTATGCAATAAATAATCTATTTTCTATAAATGTACAAAATCAGTTATACAGCAAGTAAGAAACAGATACAAATGCAATAACTGAAAGATATATTTAATTTTATAACTGTAATAATTTATTTATGAAATATATCCACATATATATAAAATATATCATATGTTTTGGCAAAGACCTCCCTTTCTTCTTTCAAACAAAAACTATTACCACTGGTTTAAGCCCTATATAGACATTTTTACTGTTGATTTCTTTTCACTTTTCTTTTGGTCTCCATCTTTCTTCTTATAAAATATAATTTAACCACATGGAGTTATAGTTTAACCTATGTGGAAAGGAAAAGGGGAAAGTCTGCATGAAGGTCATTCAACCCCCCCAAAAAATTTGTAATGTCACAAGTAAGGGACTTCCTCTCTTTTTAAATAATATAGAACAGGATTTGCAAAAGTTATTCTTTTTCCTTTGCTGACTCTTGCATCTTGTAGCAAAAAGAAGTCCATAATTTATGAAGAAATTGTTTACACTGAAAAATGTCCAGGGTTGGATTTAATCCTTATTGCCAAGTTTCCAGGCCATTTGGTGCTGGTGTTTCAATGGAGAGATAAAGGTGGGATTTGTAGCACTGGCAAAGCCCAGGGGATGTGCTGTGGGTGTGACTTGTAGGGGCCTGGGACAGCAAATGGCCAGCACAGAAATTACTCTGATGGCATCAAGTTCCACAGTCCTACCCTTGCATCTGTAGGAAAATTCTTTGGGATGAATCACTGAAGTTCTGCTCACCAACTACAGTGCATCCCCAAATAATCACTGTAAGTGTGTTTGAATGGAAATTCCAAGTGCAGGAATAATTTGTGCCTAAATTAGGTAATCTATTGAATACTCGTTGTATACTCTTAACTTGCTATAGTTTATAATAATATTTATATTAGCCATTCATATTTATTCTGCATAGATACTGTCATTTAAACATCTGCCACGAAGTTACAATATGATGATTCAGGCTTGCATACATTAACAAGAGAAATATTTTGTATCTGTTTATTCTTAATGAGAACTCATGTAGAGGCAATCTCCCTCTAACTCTCCACATTCTCCACTTGCAGCTGCCTGCACAGAGCCGTGGATGGATTCTTCAGACACAGAGCAAGCAGTGAGTGGAACAGTCTCTATTGTACTTGTTTAAATCACAGAGAAAAACGTTTCCTGAAGCTTTGCATTGCTGAAGTTTGGGTCTGCCTTTGAAGTTTTCCTCGATAGTGATACATTCCCTGCCAGGTTACATGATAAAGATTATCCTTTTCTGAGGCTCTCTCGAGGGGAGAAAAGCTTCTTCATACAGGTTCCCATGCCCTCAGAGTGGCACTGCTGAAGTGGAGGTGTTGCCTACTGTCGAATTCTCCACTGGCATCACACTGAAGCATCAAGTTTGTCCATCTCAAGGGAGAGTTGTAGTTTAAGTTCTTGTTTCTGAGCTCCAGCAAATAAATGTTAAAGCTTTAAAAGAAACAAACAAACAAATGCAGCCAAACTGTTGAGTATTCAGCACCAAGTCCCTGCTACCTGAGATAATTGTGGTTGCCCTACTCGGTTATGTATACACAGAGTGAGCTCTACACAATTCTCGAATTAGCTCTGCTCAAATAATCACAGCAATTCAGCTTGGGGACTTCTAATCCAAGTGCTTCCCTTCACAGCAAAAAAATTGGGGTATTGGTGTGACTTTTTTAGAAGTGACAATATTTGAAACTGGCTACTGAGTCACAATAACCTCCTTGTATCTGACATGAAAAGCAGATTTACTTTTCCCTCCAGACACTTCTTCCACAAAGCTTTTCTGGTTTCTTTACCTTAACACTTCAACTTTTACTGAAGCACTGCACTGGAACATGTAGCTTAATTTGCTGCAGTGCTAAACAAGGAGAAACATGATAGACAGGAACAGCTCTTGTCCTAAAAAAAAGCCAAAGTATGTATTGGCTTACAGCCAAATAATCCAACTTTTGAAGGCATTACATCAGCACAAGAAAGGTTGTAGCAGTTCTGTGTACAGTAAAGTTTATTTTAAAAATTAAATTAGAAAAACAAAAAATCCAAACAACTCATGGGCCAAATTCTGTCCTTATTTAGGAAGGAGGAATAGTATTCAGTTGAAAGTGTTAAGGGTTCTGCAAGTACAAAGAACATTTATGGAAAGTGAATATTTCTCTTTAACATTAAGCACCTGTAACATACCTGATTGTTCAGAATCCTCCAGACTCTCTGTGCTACTGGATGAAATTGTGTTCCTCTTCCCTGCATTGGTCTTTCTCCTCTGTCTTTTTCATTGATCCATGATTTCTGTAGAATAGAGATTGCCTAAACTTGTCACCATAGATGAAATTACTATTTCATGCTCTTTGTTAGACTGCACAAAACATTCTAGAACAGTGCAACGTTCAGCATGCCCCTAACTGGACAGATCTGCTGTTTCAAAAGCACCACATCATAAAAAGAAACAGAAATAAGAAAATTCCAAGCAGTGCTGGCCGGCTCTGGCCTCTTTCCTTCACTCATTAACTCTGATGTGACACAGAAGTTTTCTTGCTTTTTTCTTCCTGTTCACTCCCCCATCCCACTGAAGGGGAAGTGAACAAGCATCAGTGTAAGTGCTTGGCTGCTGGCCAGGGTTCACCCACCATAGCTGCAGAGGGGAGTTTTATTTAAAATCCATATCTTTTAATCAGTTCCACTTGATAAACGCAGCTTGATTAATTTATCTCCATGGAATGGCCTCATCATGTGGCCAGGTTGCAGCAGTTGGGAAAGACACTCACCTCCTTCTGTCCTGCATTCTTCTGCAAAACTGCAAACACTGCTTGTCACGAGCATCCGAACAGGAACATCGGGATGAGGGCTGGGAAGCACTTTGGGTCTGGCCTGTAGACCTTTTGCCTCTAAAGCTGCCTCTGTAGTTAGACAGTCCATATGGAACAGTCCTCCTGTCGTGAGAATCACATGAATTGTGTATTTTAGGAACCAATTAAAATCATGTTCCATCTCTTCTCTATTTTAGTGAAGAGATCTGTTGATGGAAAGGAATAAATAGTGGCAGAAAAATCAAACCCTGTGCTCATGTAAATTGTCCCTGTACTAGATCATAACTTCTGCTCCATCAGCTCAGGCTTTCACCAAGTTATAAATAAGCAGACAGTCAGCTCTACTGAAAGGACTAATTGGCAGCTACAGTATCAAAATTTTTAAAAAATTGGAATACCTAACAGATGATGCAAATACATCCCCAAGTTATTGTTTATTTTACTCCTTATTCCTGTGTTGTGTTGGTTTCCCCACTCAATGCACAGAATCTGTTACATTTTCAGTGCCTTGGCTGGTCTGAAGTGACAGAGGAGCTGTGCTGGTTTCACCAGATCAGTAACATTGTGTAGTTGTCATATAGTTCAAGGTTCTGAGCCTGATCTGCCATTAATTTTATCATTGAGAAAACTCTCAACAGGATTCATGTTTGGAACACAACTCCTGGAGTTACAAATGCAAGAAAATCCCAGGTAATCCTCCTTGTATCTTTCTGTGAGAGATCCTATTCTGTGCTGCAGCACACCAAGAAATAGTAGGAGGTACCTCTAATTCCCTGCATGATTTGCTCTTTAATGGGTTATAGTCAATACTATTATCAGAAAAGGACATGGTTCATCACTGCCTGCCAACGTCCCCAAAAGGAGTTGGATAATTTGGATTAATGTCAGAAATTACTCTCCTCCAGGCTGTTAAAGAATCTCAATCAACAGCAGCTGCACTGCCCATGAAACTTCTGGAGACTCATAAAAGTTCCTGAACACTTGAGGGATGGGCTAAGCAAGCCACAAATCCACAAACACTAAAAAATCTGAAGAGAATCTCATGTTCAAAAGCAAGAAAGAGGAGGGGAGGAGAGAAAAAAAAAAGAAAAAAGGCAGGGAAGAGGAAGTCAGAGTCAATCTAGAAAGGTTACAGAAAGGTTACAGAACAAAGCCTGAATAATGAGTCTGGAACCACTACCTTCACATAGCTCTGCTTCTTTCATTTGCTTTCATAAAAACATCATTAGGCTGCTAATGGGAAAGCTGCAAATTTTCCATTTTCCCACACACATGGTGGGCTGAAAGGTTCAGAAACATTATTTTCCTAATCTCTGCAATAATTTTTGATGCAACATCAGTACGGTTGATGCAAATCATTTCTTCAAGGCTCTGCACTCGTTAAGTACATTTGTAACAGTGCACCTTGTCTTCCACAGCCTGAACCTGTCAGAGTCAGGTTGATCATAAAATCATCCTGAGAGAGAGAGAGAATCACAAGCAATACTTCTGTGTTCAGAGCCCAGGGGACGGGTTTTCTCCAGCAGATCCTTGTCTGCCTCCATGCAGAAAATGTTCCTTATTTTCACCAATTTTCTCCTATGGCAGGACACAGGGAGAGACCAAGAATACCCATATTTGTCTTAAAAGACTTTAGGACTTGATTCTGGCCTCCCTTCTCAAACCATCATTTAAAAAGCCTTTTGTTGTCTTTAGGATTAGGAGCACGTCCCATTTTATAATTTAGGAGTATTAATACTGACATCTGCTTTACACTAATGAATGTGAAATGGCTAATGTAGGGACCTTCTGACATAAATATCTGCTCCATGGTTGTATTTTGTTACACATGCATGTTTTTTATGAAGTAAGAACTGGTATTCAGAGGCAGGAGTGGGGGAAAAGTGCCTTTATTTTTAACAGTGGCAAATCCTCTATGAAAACTGTCTGGTAAAATCCTGTTTTTCAATTTCCTGCTCCGAGACTTGAAATGGAAAGATGAATTTTGTGTGTTTTAGACAAATGTGAGAGCCCTGTTTAACGACAGAGAGTTTGCCAGGGCACAAAGAAGCTTCTTGCAGCTTTTGCAGATGTCATCCTACATTATGCTAATGAGACATAAAACACTGTAATACGTTATTCTCATTATTTAAAGTGGTTCCTCGTTCAAGAGTTCACTTGAACTCAGAATACGATACTGGGCTTTTTTCCTCCAATTCTCTAAACCAAAAGCTCTGTGGGACTGAGTCACAGCTTGCCCTGAATCAGAGGCTCTGCCTGAATAGCCAGAGAGAAAGAAGGGCATGAGTTTTATTCTTAATTGCTGCAATTGGCAAATTAATGGACCAACCAGAACTGCCATCAACTTTCAATTTTACCTTAATCCATCACTGTGTGAACTACAGTGATTGAGGAAGGGGCCCATTACCAATCTGATGCCTTTCCTAAGAGACAGTAAATTCCAGCAAGCAGGGAGGAGTGGAAAATATAATTATAATTACAAGAGATAAGAGCCATGAATCACAGCCTTAAGCAAAGGAGGAAATTGGTATTTTAGATATTGCTTGTGATCTTTCTAATGAAGTACATTTTGCTTCATAGCTTAGAAAATGTATTCAAGGCTACTTCACTCTCAGTGAAGTGGACCAGAAGCATGTGCCAATGCAATGACACTTTCAAGGGTTTCAATTTTCAAAGGCTTTTAACCAGAATGTCCAAGTGAAGTTTTTGTGTAAGGTAATGTGCAGATTTGCCAATCAGACAGAAATAATAATCCAAATATGCCTGGTTTTGGTTTATTATCCAAAAATTCAAATCCAAATCTGATACACCTCCAAAGCAACCCAAAGTCTTTTCAACAATAATAACGAAGAGCCTGATGAATTGAATACACACAGGGCACTTTTCAGTGCAGAGGATCAGCTGGAGCAGGGCAGAGGCAGAACTGGGGGGATCCTGACCTACCAGTTCCTTCCACTGTGTTTCTTGGGGTTATGACCCAGTCCCTGGCCAAAGTACTGGCTAAGCCATTTACTAATTTTTTGGAAATTTCTCTGCAGCATCCACAGGTTTTTAATTGATTCATTTTTTTTAAGGCTTACATTTCACAAGAAAATTTGAATTCCTGACCTTTGACTCAGTACGCAGCATTTCTTCCTTTAGGAGAATAAAATTCTTCTGAAGTAAACTAACATGAGTTTAAGATACATTTACAGCTAAGGTGTGCTCTGAGTCCTTTGTGCCTTTTTTCTCTACTAACTGGAGAATAAGCAAACCTAGACATTTCTGAATCAGCCTTTCCAAGGTACTACTTTGAACTGGTATTGATTGGCAGCATTGGCAAATCTGTGATTTCTGAGGAATTACTGAGGAACACTTTTTTTTGGGAGGTTCACTATAATTACTCCAGCCAGCCAGTGGGTGCATAATGGTCTGCATGCTCAGTTCTTAAGCATTTTCTGACAAAGAGAAAGTCTGAGTTTAAGGAAATAGTTGCTTCTTCAGTATAAGCTATTTGGTCTTTACTCTGTATGCAAAAAAACCCCCAAACAAACAAACAAAAACAACAACAACCAAAAAACCCCAAACTAGTACAACTCTCCAGTACTTGCAATTATTCCATGTGTTGTAATTGTGATTAGTCAGTGCAACAGATAATTAACTGAAGATAATCTCATGTATAACAGAGCAGCACAGAACTAATCAAAGCACAGTGTGTTCTTGTCAGATTGGATATCAGAGGCCAAAATAATCTAAGTTATTTGTGTACTTTGTGTCCACAAAACACAATCAGAAAAGTTCTCCCCCTGAGAGCCAGCTAGCTCTTACAGCAAGGTTTTGCCATTCAATTAACAGAAATAGGCATTTGTTTGTTGAAAAAAGACAAGAAGTACCAAGTAATTAGTACCAAGTGATTTTTTTTCACTCAACAGCCATTCTGAAACAGTGAAAATTTTCCACAGGAAAAAACCTGCCTGTTGAAGGATTAATACCCTCAGGTTAAATTGGGAAGTAAAATTTGCCTGAGTCCTGCTGCCCCCCACTCACAGTGAATGCTCAGACTTTAGGCAGACAAATCCAATTGGTTTATTTTAATTTTTATAACATGTGACTGAGTTTCTCATGCTAGGTTATAATTGATCTATGAGCTGCTATTATTTTCTACTTTCCCAGCCACTTAAACACAGTAGATACCTCCAGGGCACTGGAGAGTTTCAGCCAAAACCAAGGGATGAGGGGGTTGCAGCAATCATCTTAGATGCTGTGATTTCAGGATTCAGCAATATATTTTCTGGCCTACATCCAGGCCAACAAGGCTCCCAACAGTCTCCAGCGTTTTCAAACAATCCCAAAATGTATGGGATCCCTGTAAGGACCACCGAGAGCAAAGAACACAGAAAGGAAGCAAAAGTTACCGTCCTCCAAGTGAGACAAAACGTCCCCAGAACGAAGGATGATGCTTGGGGCAAATAACAGATATTTCTGTGTATATTTTAATATAAAGGCACTGCAGTTGCACTGTGTAGCTTTACAGATGAAGAGATCATTGGCTGCTCTGGAAGTCGGCTCCAGCTCTTCTTGTAACAGGGGTGGGTTTTAAGAGTTCACAATAGAGGTGCCTCCCATATTAACCCATCCTTATCATTATTTAAAAGTAAAACATCTCCAAAGGATCCCCAACTCATTCCTTTGGTCATCGTGTCCACATTCTCAGAAGCTGCACTTTTTCTGAGTAGCTTTTTAGAGTTGTTTTCAGATTAAACAACTTTTATCTTTTTTAGCCACAACTTTCTTTTCCACATCCTCAATTTAGTAGTGCTCAGTGTCCCTAGATAGTGAACAGGCTCCCATTATCCAAAAAGATGCACCTCCACGACCTTGCTACCTTATCCTTTAATTAATACTTGCTAATTTGAGAGTATGCCCGTTAGTTTTAGTTCATTAGTTACAGCTATCTTAGGTAATAAGCCAAGGATTGCATACATCTTCTTCATCATTCAGGGTCACTGACCACGTGAGTTCTTTGATTTTCCTCCCCCTGGGGCTTCTTGGTACCCAAGTGAGGCCCTGTGAGAATCTGGAGGCTGTTTATCACTCTCCATCCTCCTCCTGTAGACATCAAAGGGATGTTACAGCTTTTGTTTCTCAAACATGGTCAGAACAATATCTGAGTTGTGCAGTGAAAATCTGGGGTATATTTATTGAGGTAAACAATATGAAGCAAGCCTGGGGGTGTCCACTAACACCCCAAATCTCCAGAGGCTGGGTGGAGCTCACCTGACTTAATAAACTGGGCTGGTGTTTCACAGAAATACCTCAGCATCTCCTTCAGGGCCTCATACCAATCCCAATCTGCTCCCAGTCCTGTTACAAGATTCATTTAAAGAAATAAAATATAAAAAAAAAATAAAATAAAGAAGTAAAATTTGGAGCAGCATCTTCTGTCTGTCAGGTCCAAACTCCCACTATTCCTTTTCTCCCTCTGATTGGCAGTCAGTATTAATAACAAGTGGTCCTTACCACCTACAAGTGGCACAAAACCACTGAGATGAAGCCCAAAAGGCAGAGCAGCTGGGAAATATGGACAAAAGGAATCAAATTAAGATTTTTTTCAAACTAAAATTCCAAGTGCTTATTGCTGCTTCAGAAGCCACCACAGCAGTGCACACCAGGAACACACACTAACGCACGTTCCCACCTCTCTCTACAGCTGGTACAGTTCAAAACCCACCGCTGCTTTAAAAACAAATAAAACAAAAACCCGGGGGAAAATAAACACATGGTGTTAAAATGTAAGACTGGTGAAAGTGACTGTGGTTTGACAGCCCTCCAGAGTGTTTATTCTTAGAATTAGACCAGCAGGAGCAGCAGTAGTAAAATTTCAAAGCCCTGGCTATCAGCGTGTCTCATCCCTGACCTCATCTTCCCAGGGCCAGCTCCTGCGGGGAGTTGGGATTGTAACTGCAGAGCCAAATCATTTCAAGTCTTTCTGAGAGACTGCTGTAAAACATCGATCCTGGGAGTACTGTCAGAAAGCTCAGAGATATTCTACTTTCAGACTGAGGAGGGCATGCAAGCCATGCACACTTCAGACAGTGAGACATTGGAAGTGAGAGGTCAGTACACATTTTAAATATGTAAGACTATCTCTTTGAATAGAGAGGCCTAAAATCAAATCAGTTTGTCCACAATAAAATAAAGCTATAACAGCAGGAGCCTGTTACTAAGTTCAGTAAATCTATCTAAAATATTCTTCATTTCTCATGAAGATTTTGCAAGCAGATTGCATGTGAACATGTGGACAGAAAAGATTGCAAAATCAGGGCGAGCTTCATTCAGAAAAATAAAATCAACTCAACAAAGATCCATCGTTTCAGTATTGGCACTTGGTTCTGATGGTTAACCATGTGCACTGTTTAGCTGACACATCAGCTTCCTTATTTGAGCTTCCTGGCTGGCAGCCACTGTTTTATCATCATGCCTTTGGCTGGCAGGGATTTTCAATCTGATCTAGAGTTTATCACCACCTGCTTAATTGTTTTGCTGAACAAGAGATCTTTAGCTGTGTGCTTTTATTTCCAGGAAAATACAGGACGTCACCTATACTTATTTAATGATGAATATCATTATCCAGAATTGGGTAATTATAATAATTTAGAACATCACTTAATGTCCATAAGGCTTAAAAGCATCTTGAATTTTGTTATGTGGGCTTCTGTTCAACAAAATTCAATCACCAAAAGGATGCAGGTAACAAAAAGATGTTATGAAGGAGAAGTTGGCCAGCAGAATGTGCAGTTAGAGCAGAGTAACCACTGGGTTGTAGTAATTCCTGTCTTTTGGAACACCATCCCCAGACAGACATCATCTGTGTGTGAGTAAAACTGTGAGCGAAGTGATGGCAGGCCGCAGATCATTTCCAATCTGTCATCTGAGTCATCTGAGATGACTTTCTGATGATAACCTAAGTCAGTAATGAGCAAAGATCATTAACTCCTATTTGTTGGAGAGCTGGGTGCAGGTGGGATCAGCTCAGGCGGTTTAGTTCCTGACAAACCCATTCATCATCACTCACAGCAACGACCACAAGTGTCTGAAAAGCCCTTCTCACCTCAGCCAGTGGTCACCTGAGGTCAGGAAAACACATTTCTGTTGGGAACTGCCTGGAGCCAACTTGTTGCTAAGGATTATCCGACTTGCAGGAGTCACAGAAACAAATTCCTTCAAGTGACAAAGCATCAGATCCTTCCAGTGTTCACACAGCATGGGACACCCACCATCTCTCCCAGAGTATCCCACACGGCACAGACACACATATCCATGTCCTCACCCTCCCCCAGAGGAAAGAGAACATGTGTTAAGTGTTCAGAGGATCAGAGCAGCAACACAGTGTTACATGAAAATCTGCCTCTCCTTTTGCCTATCCAATTTTCCTGATTCAGAAATTCATGTAATTGGCAGACAGAACTCTTAGATCATCGTGTCTTTACGCTGTGGTCACAGATTTTCATTCAGTCACTCCTTTTTTGAACTTGATAACAAATACCAAAACAATACGTCATTTAGGGGGAAAAAACCAAACACACTTTTGCTTTGTTTTAGGCTCTTCAAAAGAAAGGTTCTTATTTTTGCTGCTTAGTTTGAGTGAGGAATTCTCCTTTGGAAATGTCTGGATTGTTACCATAGATTCTCATTTTACATTTATTTTAGAATTGAAGACCACTTGAGTATCTGTGCCCTCATGATACTAACACTCCCTTAGGAGTTGTCACCTTTTCATCTATCACTCATCATTCTGAGTATTGATAAAGCTTCATGCAGCTACATCATTGTTATTAACTGAATAAACTGTTATTAATTAACTGTTATATATTGCTGATGGATACACAACCTCAGTTCATATTGAAATATAGGGCCCCTCTGAAAGAGTGCTGACCTAAAAGTAGTCTTGCCTATATTTTCTTCTCTTTCCTATAGTTTCTTCTTTAACTTTGAAAATTAAGCATCAAGCTGTGTCTGTATTAAATCAGTGGGCGCTGTTTAAAAGACAATTCATTCTTTAAAATGTCTGTAGCTGCAGATCAAGATAAGCATAACTAATCACTTGACAAAAAAAAATACATTGCAAACTAATTCCTGGCTAATCGATCTTATCAGTGAGAGCAGTTTACCAGCTTTTAATTACCTTTGTTATGCAACGTTTGTCTACACCACACAATTGCATTGTTCTCTTCTGACTTACCTGCCTTTCTTTAGGTCATCTTCTCTCCCACTTTCCCACTGTTCCCAGAATGAAAGACTCACAATATCAAAACTGATGCTCTTCGTGGTCAGGACTAACAGCAGTGCTTCACAGTCAAGCATAAAGCAATACTCAAACCATGTGTGCAGAGATAATTTCTCATTTAACTGGCAAAAGCTGCAGGGAGTCAGAGGCTCCACATTCTGCAATTTTAGGCTTTTCTACAACTGTCACCCTGCTGATCTAAGTGGTTTCTCAGCAGGGATAGAAATAGACCTTCTATTGTCACTCTGCCTCCAACAGCTTCAATAAAAACTTTAACTGCTTTTCCAGAAAAGGAGGAGAGGCCATGACCAAGATTTGTTTCGAATATATTACAACAATGCTTAACAGCTCCTGTTGGGAAAAGCAGAAGAAACCAGAGGAGAAATTAAAGTTTGTCTTTAAAGTATAGATGTAAGAGTAGCCTGAAAACAGAAAGTACTGAGAAATTTTTGAGGGGAACAAGAAGTGATAAAGTGAAATAAGTCAGAGGAGAAAGAATGAAAACAATAAGGAGCAATAGTAGGGTTTGGTGTAGGGGGGAAAAAGTAAATAAGCAAGAAAAATAACAAGAATCAACAGATGTCAGGAAAACTTCTCCAAACTTTAAACCAACTTTCTGGCCTCTCACTGTGTGTATGATCCTCCAAGTTGCATTGGAGCCAAATTTTTAGTAAATATCAAAACTTTCCACAGCATGTGTACGAGAGCAACGTAAAAGCCCCTTTTACAAACAGCCAGTCTGCACACACCCAGTGCTTACTTCCATTTCAAAGAAGTAGTGTAACTTGCTCAGGATATTAAATTGCCCAAGCAGGCCTGGTTCCCCTCATTCACATCCAGAAGAACCTCTTGACTTCCTGAGATATTATTCCAAATCAACCACCAGAGTGATTAGTGGCTGTTCATGGCACTAGGAATCTTAAACCCTGCTCCTGTTGCACTGAAATGGTTCAAAATATCCAATACACTTAATTCAATGTTTATTGCTGCCCTGGGAGCATTCCTAGGAAGACTCCTGGGATTTTTGAAACTCACAATTGTGCTGTTTCACTGAGAGTTTTGTACCTCTGTCACCTGTCTGTGGAGCAGGACAGCAAAGCTGCCCAGTTCAGACAGAATCCAGGAAATCCAGTTCCTGCTGGACTAATTCCAGAATAATTTCACCATCATCCACCCACTCTTAGTCAACCTCAGAGGGCTCCCAGCACCCCAATTCACCCAGTTCCAACAGTTATACAAGTTCATGTCTTTGGAGCTAAAAATGTATTATTCTGGGTGAATAATTAATATTGAAATTGAATGTATTCATTCCATGGTTTGCACATAAACGTCCCATCACATGGCATAAAAATGATAAAAAGAGAATTTCCTACTCCTCACATGAAATCATTTCAGGTTAACCTATACCCGGTGGGGATAGGCTTTACAGATCTGAGATTTGCTGCTATTTTATGTACAACTGACTTCAGTTAAGAAAGCAAAGTCTTACAGCCCCAACTGTTTAATAGTCAGATTATTATACAGACTTCATTGCCAATTCTACAGGCATCATGAAAATGTTATATGCCTTATTTTCTAATTTTTTGTTCTTTCTTTAGTGATACTAACACAAAACTTTCATGTAGGAAAACTCTCCACATCACTGAATGAGTGTACACTAAATAATTTTGG
>VZDJ01000175.1:8111396-8273590 GCA_008694505.1 Cyanoderma ruficeps
TCCTAAAAAAAAAAAAAGAAAGGAAAAAAAAAAGAAAAGAAAAGAAAAGAGGAGTGTGTGTTTAAAATTAGCACGAGTCTATTTATTCAGTGCGTAGGGGAAAAGGAATGTCATTCCCCCATTTTCACTGGTGAGCTATGACTTAAATTTACTGAGTCATAAATATTTGGCTAAAATAACCCTAAGTAATCCCGGGGTGCATTAGTGCAGGTATGGAACTCAAAGAATTGAATGACTTGTGTGAATACATGGTACTTACAGGTTGGTAGAAGTTCAAAAAACGTCATCAGACGTGGCCTCTAGCCAGGACACACACGTGAATTTACAAATTAAGTGCCCTAACCCCCATTTGACTTAACCCAGTTTACTGCTACTTTCTATTTTTCTACTCCTTTTGTTATCTTAATCTCATTAAAAGCTTTGCAATCGAGTCAAAGGCAGGTCTGAATCACTACAATGTTCCCAGACTGTAGTCACTGGAATACTTGGTGGTATGTGTAGAAGTTCACGTCAGAGTCTGAAGAACTTTAATTTTTGAAGTGATTTGTTTTCAGGCTCATCTGATCTCCTGATTGTTTTTGTAACTGAACTGATCGCTGTGGTTGCTGCAGGAACCCATCAGCCTGTGAGAATCTTTACAGATCTGAAGTCTGTTTTGGCTACTCAGCAAGACAGGCTATATACAGTGGTGTAGGAAAAGGAGGCCTCTAACCTTTAGGATGTAGGCAAAGTGTCGCTTTTCCTGGATGCTTTTTCCGCGTTGAACACTGTCAGTACAGACAGCAGAGCAGCTTTTCTGCACGTGTGCTCCACCCCCACCGCCCTGTGCGGAGCTCACAACTTCCAATCCAGGGGAAACGGCTTCAAAATTTGTTTTTATTACGGGTTGAAACAAAAGCTCGTGTTCTCGCAGAGCACAGTTGTAAAAAGACTTTCTTTTGTAACATCTTAAAATCTGGCATGTTGGATTTTTCAAGCACTATCTTAAGGTCTCGGTATTTTTCCACGTTAATTTGCATCAAAACCAGGACAGTTGCACGCACACACACACACACCACTCCCGCTCTCCCAGCGGGTGAGTTGTTAGAAACAGATTTCCCGTGGGAAACCACCGCTTTCCCCTCCTGTCAGCCCTGCCCGGCACAGCGCTGTCCGTGTCCCGGTGTGCGGGGTCCCGGGGCCGGGCAGGTGCGGGGGCTCGGGGGGGTGCGCTGGGCTCCCCCCGGCCCGCCCTGACCCCGGCCCCGCCTCCGGCTCCCTCCGCCCGCGGGGTCCCCGCGGCTCCCCGCCCGCCCGCCCGCCATTTCCCGCACTCACTCGGGGGTGTTGATCCAGATGATGTCGAGGTGGCAGTAGTACACGCACTCCTTGTCCTTGTAGGTGTAGCAAGTGCAGCGCCGGGCCCGGTGCCGCAGCGCTCCGCCGTCCGCCCTGCTGGCCCTGCCGCCCGCAGCCGCCGCCGCTCCGCTCTCGTCGCGCTCTCGGTGCCCCGGGCCGGCCGCCGGCAGCGCGGAGCGGGGCCGGGGCAACGCGGACCCTGCAACAGCCGCGCTCAGCTCCCGGCAGCTGCCGGCACGCCGAGCCAGCACACCCCGCCCGCAGCACCCCCCGAGCCATCCCCGCTCCCTCCGGAGTCCCGGGAGCACCGTTATGTTTGTGTCCGCCCCGGGCTGCAGCGCCAGCCCGCTGTGTTGGGGTTAAACCTACGTACGGCCAAAGGATGGCTTTGGCGTCTGCCTCTGTACAGCGCACCGAAGCGGGCTGCTGCTTACAGCCTTTGGGAGAAGGGGGAAAAAAGGGGGGGAAAAAAAAAGGCAAACCCCCACCCCCCCCTCCCACCCAGCCTTTCTTTGTGTGCATGCGTGGAAGTGGGCAAAGAAAGAAAGAAATTCACGTTACCTGCAGTCGACGTTATCGTAAGTCCAAAGAGGAACAATAAACCCAGCTCCATTAAACCCAAATTGCACGCCGGTTAACTGCAGGCAAAGGTGAACTGCAGGCGCGACTGAACCGTTCCAGGAGGAATCACTTCAGGTTGGAGGCAGGGAATATCCTGGGGCCGGCGGCACACGCTGCTCCCGGGAGTTCGCTCCCACACGGAGGTGTGATTAGCACTTCTCCCTCGCAGTTATTTTCCTCCAGTGCAGACTTAGTCCTGAAGGGGAGAGTGTTGTCAAAAGAAGGGAAGATCCATCGCTTGGCTTTTCCCACACACACCTCCCACCCCCAAATCTGATCAGCAACCGGAGCTGCTGTTTTCCAGCTGCAGACGCCTCCCACCCGCCGACAGCTGCCGGCCTCCCCCGGGGCGCGGGCCGGGGGCGGGCACGGCCCCGCACCGCCCCCGCTCCCCCCGGCAGGTAAAAGCAGGGATGGAGCGGCACATCCTCCCGGGAACGCCAGGGGTGGCACAGCCTGCCCTGCTGCTCTCACTTCATCGCTTTTAAATGACCTGCTCCTGTTGCTCCGTTGTCTGATTCCAGGAGGAATCGCTTGTGTGACAAAAACAAAACAAAAAAAACACCCAGATTTTTGAGTCAAAGTTGGGCTGTAGATTTGAGAGCTGTTTGGGGCTTTTTTTTTTCCCCCCCAAAGACTCTGCCACTGATTTCCCAGGGTGAAATTAAGTCACAAACTTCATTAATACTTTTTCCCTACTTACCTATGAGCACCTCTTTGCAGGCAAACTCACCTAGAGTGCAATGCTTAAGACAAATTTCATATTTACCTGACAGCTGGGCCTAGAAGAACACTTCAGCCCGTGGCCCCATTTTCTATCATAATATCAGCTATTAATTGATAATAGATAAGGGTTTAAGGTAATTTGCTATATCTTTTCTTACAGTAGTATGTGTAGTATATCCTGTTACGGGAAGCACATTATAGAGAGCACACGGAGAAAGGTTCCAAATTTCATTGTGGATATTTAAAATCAAAATGCAATGTTTCGTTTAAGAACGTTTCAGTACTAACAGTAAGAGCCGTAGCCAAAATTCCTTTAATGTATCATGCCAATTTAAAACGTTCACTAAAATCTGGTTTGTGAGTAGAAAACTGGTTGGAGGATCACCCAGGAGTTATCCAAGTGAGGATCTGCTCTCTACCACCTCACATTCTTCTCCAGCCCTGCCCCCGACTCCAGCCTCTGGTGTGGACTATCCAGTAACACTTGCAAAGAAACCTCATTAAGATGTCATGTTTTGTCAGCTTGTCAAGCCTTGCCTTTTGTCAGTGCCTGAAGATTGAGAGTTTCGTAGTGGGCCATATTCACAGCTGGTCACAAAAGCACGATGGTCACCAGGCAGGGCAATAGCCTCAAGTGAGCCCACAGCTCTCTGTGGAAACTTAAATTGCTTTTATTTCGCACCTTTGTGCAAATGACAAGATGTTCTCGTAATTAATACAAGGGAGAGTAGATCCCCTGTAAATTACTAAATTCAACAGTATATTGAAGTTAATGCTTGAGCTGGGAAAGAGGTGCTTGCTCACCTTTATGAAGAAGAGCAATGACCTGAATGTTTGTATCCCTTACTTTGCTGGGCTGAGGATCTGTGTGTGTTCAAGTCATGCTCTCCAAGGATCCAGCAGAGTTACAGTTTGGCCTCACAGTTCTACGAGTGCTCTGTTTTGAAAAATACTGTGACAAAACATCTCTGGAAAAAAGAATTGGTTTGAAGTTATTTCCATTTCTTATATATCTTGAAAAAATTAATTGCTTCAGATCAGGAAGTTCTAGATATCATACTCTCCTGCTGTTGGATACACGATTGATTTTGACAAATGGTTATGATTGTGTTCTAACTTATCAGGGAAAGAAAAAGATTTATTGTGCAGTTACTGTTTAACAGAACATTGAGTGAGTAGGAAGTACTGGTCATGTGTTGTAGGTATTATAAGTAACAATGGCATGAGTCTAAATTCTGATTCATGAATTTCACTTTCCTTATTGCAACTGTTATTCATTTTTATAATAGTGATGCAAATTTATCATAGAGATGAGAAATATATAACTGTATCATACATGTAGATACGTCATAACAAAAAAAAAAAAAGAGTTGTGTTGCATGTGAACTGATTTAACAACACTTTCCTGGAAAGTATTGTTCTGTTTTCTACATGAAAGTTTGGAGATGTCTTCTATATTGCTCTGCTTTTTCTTCCGTGTGCTTTTTCATCTCTGAAGAGCCAGCGGAGACCGTATCAACACCCAGTGCTGTGCAAACAAAAGGAGTAATAAAATATATTCTTAAATCAGCTACCGGGGTTCAGAAATTAAGGGCAAGGGTTTGGCCAAATGACCTCATGTAAGCTTTAGAAGAAGATAAAACACAGACTGCAGGAAGAAAGATACTCTCATCAAAGGAATTAATACTCCTGGTACTGTAGGCCTGATTTTCATTTACATTGGTTATCAAGTTGTTTGGGTCATATAATGACTTGAGAACTTTTTGTTTCATAAATACAGCACTCTCAAAACGAAAGCTGGTTAAGGAAATAGCAACAAATAAATTTTTAAAATCCAGGCTCTGTTTTGATTTGGGATAAGACATAAAAGATATCTGGATGCCATTGTCAGCGATATTCATATATGATGCAAAATAGTTTTGTAAATCTATTTATTGATTATGTTTTCATTTAATAAAAGAAAAAAAAATTAGTAGTGGGCTTGAAGGTAGCAGGATTGGAAGCCAACAGATCTAATTCACAGTATTTTTCAGCTTTTCCTTTAAAGTTGTTTTAACTTCATATATTCCTTTTTCTTTTCCAGTTTCAAGATCTTTAGGGGTGGATGGGTACTTTGCATAAATCTTGAGAGCCGTGGACAAAACGTGTGGAGTCAATCCCTCTCTTTATCCCTTCGATCTTCCCAACCCCAACCCATCCCTTCCTGCCCTTGTGCAGCCCAGCCTGGCAGTGCTGGGAGCGCCAGCCCTCCTCTCCACAGACAATGGGAATTCCCCAGTCCTGGGACACTTCCTCATTCTTAGGGCCACCCAGGCAGCTGGAGAAAGACAATCAGCAGATCTGCCTCATTGCCGGGTATAAATATTGTATATTTGAGAACTTCTAATTGACTGGAGGGAGAATAATCTCAGGGATGAGGTCAAGGCTGAAGGAGTCCTGGAATGTGGAGCAGCTGAAACAGATGATGTTAAGGAAAGCAAGCTCGGATTCCAGATTTTATATGCGAAAACCCTGGGCTGCCATTTCAATTAGGAACATAATCTTGGGTTTGTTTAGGACTCCTCTGCCCCTTGTATCCCTGCTTTATCCATCCACTCCTGTGGTTGTGGGGCAATCAGAGCCCCCAGCAGGAATTCCACAGCATTTAACCTTCATCATACAGGTGACTACACAAAGCAGTGGTGAGTTACAAAGAAGTTCCAGATGTGTTTAAATAAAGTTGGTTACTGAGAGAAACCACTTTAAAAGCTGAGTTCCTAGGATGTATTTACACGAGTAATAAAGCCTGCAGTTAAAAGGTAGGGTAGAGTTTCAGCAGCAGTGCAGGAGTTTTGGCACTGATGCCTGTTCTTACAGCTTCACAACAGGCCAGGAGGAAAGCCTGATCAATACAGATAAGGCACTAAGTAAAGACAACCAATCTAGTGCTTTATAAACCATTCATACCTCTTTTCCCACCCTCTTGCTTCCTTCTTAGTCACCGTGTTCTTTAGTGTTATTGAAAGGAAAGGTCATGCTAAGCTGCAAACACTGTGTTTAGTAGCACACTCTGCATCACTCTCACAAAGCAAGCAACTTCATAGTGGTAGCTGACGTTGGAAAAATGTGCTGAAATCAGTAGGTTCTCAAGAAAACCTTATCTTCTGATTATTATTTGTTACTTTTTGCTGGAGTTGTATAGGCAGAAAGCTGAAGTTAATCTTGTCTCCCCTCGTGTTTCAGACAGCCCCATCCAGAGCCCTTTGATGTCAGTGCAAAGAATCCCATTTTTAGTGGCCTTTGAACCAGATGTAGTAAAAGGGCAACTGAGCATTTGTAGGGGTTGCAACTAGGTAACTTGCTTAAAGGAGGAGAGTTTAGATATTCCTTTCTGTTTTCCCATTTTTTTTTATTACTTTTAGTATTTATATACCATTAAGAGTAATGTAGATACTTGGTAAACAGTGAAGAGGACTAATGCCTCAGCTCAGACTGTGTTTCACTTTATTTAAATAAAAGCAAAGTAAAGAAGGAGCTCTGTGGCTTTTTTTCAGCCACACTCATTTAATGATTCCTGCTTGTTACAGCTATTGTGAAATTTAGGAAGGAGTTTGCATAAGATAACATATCCTGCTGTTGTGATGTACTGGAGACAGGGCTCAGATCTCTGGATAAGCAATGCTGCAAAAATCTCAAGTGTTATTATCACTACACACCACTCTCCCAGGATCTGAACCTGACCTCCCTTCCTTGATCCAGACAATCTCTGTCTTTGTGAAAATAACAGGATTTATTTAGGGAGAGAATTTTCTATAATTATTACATGAAATAGCTCTTTTCCTTCACATTTATTCATGTTTGGGCATGTTACTGAACAAAGAGAATTCCATATCAAAATGTGATCGATCTGAACACTTCTTGTGTTTGTAAAGAATGGACAAGGAGCTGCCAGCAAATAAGCTGGGGGTGAAAAGCTGAGGTGGTTGTCTTGCCAAAAGGACTTCACACATTTAAAAACGAGCAAGGACTTGGGAGGGACAGCTTGTTTCTGGAGGTGCAACGGCAGGGGAGAAAACTGTAGCACCAAAACAAATAATTTTGGGCAGGAGCCAGTCTGGAGGGTGATGTGGAGAGGGAGGGAGTGGTGTGCACGAATAAGGGTTTGGGTCTGGCCTGGTTTTCCTTCCTCAGCAGACTGGTAGGAAACTTGTGGTCAATCATTTGTAGTGTCAGTGGCTGGGGGAGTCTGAAGTCCTGGGAGGAGAGGGAGGTGTAAATACAAGCTGGAGGACAGGGGCTTGAGCCTGGGGATGTCCCCAAAGCTATGGCTGAGCCTCAGGTTATTATGCAAAAAGTAAAATCCACGTGCTTCTCTTACAGCTACACCTTGGGAGCTCCTGTTCTTGGAGCTGAAGCCTGCCTGGATGCCTTTGAAGATGCTTTTTTTTTTTTTTGGCATTTGTTGGAAAACCAAAGGACCACAAGCCCTGAATCCATGGTCCTTCCTGGAGCTGAGCCTGCAAAGAGACTGCCCTGAGCTGCTGGAGAGGTGAGTGTTGGCCAGTGCCACTGTTGTGCCCTGGGAGCTGATGGAACAGCAGGGGGGGGATACTGGGGCACTTTTTACAGCTCCCTTTGAGCACAGATGCAGCAGCTTGGGTGGAATAAAAGCCTAAAGCTTATGCTGTGAATTATGTGGTTCCTAGCCCCTCTGGCTGTGAGGAGCTTTACATCATCTGCTGGCTTTTAATTAAGAGCATGAATTTTGCAGAAAAGCTTGGCCTGTCTGGGTTCTGATGATTCCTTTTTGCCTGGTTAAGCATTTTGGGGGCTTTTCTCTTGCTGTGGCTCTGTGATGTGACCTGCAGGTGACTGCAAGTATTCAAAATACCCCGTGCTGGAGCCCTGGCAGACAGGAATAACTATTTACAAATCCATAGGTGAGACAGGTGTTCTATAACAGCCAGTCTTGTTACATAATAAGAGCAGTCAGGAGCAAAGCTTAATGTAATACGTGGTGGAAAAAAATGTGCACATTGATGGCAAAAACCTGATTTATTGTGTATGATGTGCCCAGGTGGACCAGAATGCTAATATACAGCAGTCAGAACACTGTGTGATAATAATTTATTCACCTATATAAAATCCAAACTGGCTGGTCATAACCACCTTCATTCTGTAAAAAAATCTCCTCTTCAGATTTGTACTTAACATTTGTAAGAGATTAATGTTTCTGGTGCTGCCTTGTAGTATAAAGAAAAATTCTGCAGCAGTTACCAGCTACTAATGAAGTTAATGACTCCTTATTACAACTTCTTGGTAAATCCAATTTTAAAGACAAATATAGGTCTGACCATTTCTTTTTTGGGAGAATCCACAGCTGAGACTCATCAGTTTAGCAACAACCTTGACACCATGTTTGAATATATAACCTTTCCTCTCCCCAAGTAACTTATCTCTCACTAAGAAAAGACTTTCAGAGAGAAATAAACAAGTGTCTGCCTGTATGAACTAGCAAAGGGAAAATAAAATGAAAAATGAACTTGTATTATTTAAACAGTGTGACATGACAAACTGCAAGTGCTGCTCACACCTAGCCCTCTGAGAGCAGCTTGCTTTGTTGATAAGCTTTGATTGAACCTGAACCTTTAGTTCCTGAACCTATTTTTGTGAATAAATTACACTTTGCAACGGCACGATATCATAATCATCCAGATTTGTCGGGATGAAATGGCACGAATGTCAGAACACAAAGACAAGGCCAAGTTGGCCATCAGTGTAGTGAGTGATCTGTCAGCCCTCTGGGACTATTCCAGTTCAGGGCAGAGGCTGAGCAGGTTAAACCATTGCAGTCCCTGGAGAGCTGTCTGGGGGCTCAGGGGGCTGCAGTGTGGCTGGGCTAACACCTGCAGACCTCCTGGGCAGGTTGTGTGGCCCAGGGCTGCTGCAGGTTGGACCAAGGCAGGTTAAGGGATCTCAGGCATTGCCAAGGTGCCTGTGCAGTGTTCCAGCCCTTTCTGCACAGCTGGGTTTGTGCATTCTAAATTTCCACCGAGGTGTGCATTACAGACCCAGCACGTCTTATGGCAAAGAGGTCATTGCCAGGCAGATCCGGGTTACCAAGCTGTTCTCAGCTTGAGGGGCTGTTGGCAAATACCAGATGGCACAGATAGCCAAAGCAGCCCCAGTTAGGAAAATCATGTCTGTGGCAATGTGCTGTTTAGTCTGGTTTGTTGGAAGAACAAGAGTTGACAGCATCTTCCTTGATGGTTCAAAAGGAGCAGCCCTTCCCAGAAGAGGCAGAGGGCTGCAAAGTAAACACAGGGAGTTACGAGATGAACATAAACCTAACGTAACATGGGAATTCTGAATCTATTTATCTGTTCTCATTGACTTGGTTGTACTTATTGTGGAGGGTCTTGACCCCTCATTCAACTTAAGAGCACAAGCCTGAGAATAACAGCAGTGCAGAACTTTAGGCATGGCAGGATTTCTGTGCATTTCGAATATTTGAGCACGAGTTACCTTCTGTGTGGCTGAAACATCAGGGTAAGAAGAGAGGTAGAGGGAGAGTAACTGTACCATCCAACCTGCATGGAACTTCTGAATGCAGCTGATGGAACTTTCTCACATTTCCACAACTGCATTTTCCCCTCCCTTATCGGGCTTGGTAAAGCAAGTTTCAGTAAATCAGATTGTAAGGAAAAAATGGGTGCCAAAAGAATGTTCTCCCTGAGCTCCTAGGGAGGGATATCAGGGCTTTAGCCATATTAGTACAGGGAAGGCAGCAGTGTTTTGTGGGGAAATGGGAAAGATAATGAGGAAAAACAATAGACAAAGGATGGGGGGGGAAAGAAAGTCAAATAACTCACTTTTCACAGAAGTGTCTTTTCTATTATAAAGACAACAGAAGCAAACAGGAGGAGGAATAAACAAAAAGTAAAAAGATACAATAAGGCATTAGTAGGAGATGTAGAGAAAAGAAATAAAGAAACAGGGCAAAGGAAGAAAAGGAGATGTTAATCTCTGGCCAAGGGTAAAGTTTATCCCTCCAGCAGCATGGCTGGGATTTTGCTCCCGTGTTTTGCCCCGAGTGCTTCTTTAAAGCAAAGAGTTAAGCAGGCACCAGGCTGTTTAGAGTGGTTGCCTGTCATTTGAGCTTCCCAGGTACTCTGCTATTTCCCTGCTGAAAATTCTTCAGCTACAAATATTGTCAAGCCATGGTTGTGTTGTTACGGGCTCAGAAAAAAGCGAGAGTCTGGGATATCTTTTTATTACAATGTTACTTTTCATCTATTTTAGAAAATATATTGTGGCAAGCATTGAAAAGAAAATTGAGGCAAATTAGGAAAAAAAGGCAAGTTCAAAAAGCAGTTTCATTCTTTGAAGGACTCGATGAGGGAGGGAATGAAGAAGGACTGGAATTTGTACAACTCATAGAGCCTGGCTGCATTCCTTTGTCAGTATTTTTATTGACTCTCACTTCCAAAGAAACAATGATGCTTCAAGCTGTTCTCTGGAGCCTGGATATACCTTGCTGACCTAAGGAGGCACAATGCACCACAGCTGTTAGCAAGGGTCGTGTGTGGCGTTTGAACTGGAACAAAAGAGTTGGGATCATACTTCTCTCGCTCTGAAGTGGAATTGTTTCCATGCCTTTACAGTTTTGAGTAACAGCATTTCACACATTAGAAGGGACATAATATAATTTATTATCCCTGGCATGGGAGCAATTTATTATTGTTTTGACATTTTTCCTTTTACTGTTTTATCTTTTCTCAGTCAAGAAATAGAGGAGTAGGAGTCAGAGTTTCTGCTTTTGACATTTGCAATTGCCAGCAAAGTTTAACCTAATGTGTGTATGAGTTAAAGTCAGACTGGTAGTGACTTTATAATGACAAATAGCTGAAGAGGACACAGGACTTGTATTCACTTTGTGATGAGTCAGAATCTGCAGACAAGGATCTTACATGTCCATCACTGCCATAATAGTGACGGGCAGAAAACCACTGACTACAGGCTAGCTGCAAAAAGCAGTGAGGATTATTACAGGCTCCAATTAAATAGCATTACATATGAATTAAATAATGATCATCAGCTTTTCTACTAAATCTCTTAGGTGTCTGACTAGCTAGAGTGTCATTCAGGTACTTTTATTTGCTTTTAGTTACTCTGAGAAAAAATGCATGAGTTATTAATAAATTGTAACCACTGCTTTCAAATAGTTTCTATCTTCAGTTCTGAAAATGCACTGAGGCCTTAAAATTTTCAGAATACAATAAAAAAAAATAAAAAAAGACAAAAAGGGTGGCATTGAGAACAGGGAGATGTGAGCAAGCAGAGTTTGTTATACAGCTGGAAACTGGCCACCCAAGAAGATCTGGCAGAGAAAGTAAAGTATTAATAGCATTATTAATCTACTGAGTTTTACTGCCAGTAAAATAAGTAGAGAAAGAAAGATGAAGGAGGAGAAGTTATGAGGCAGCAACACAAACAATGTAACAAATTTACAATTCTCAGGGGTATTGAGATTGTGGTTCCTGTTACCAAACTGCGAGAGTACACAAGGACAGCAGCCGTGCCAAACGTCCAGATACTGCAGTTCGCAGTGGGATAAAGGGCATGACACTGTTGAAACTCAGTGCTCTTCTCATATGTGGTAAATCCTCCATAACTATTTACTACAGAAGCCATTTTTCTTGGGTTTGAGGGGAGGGGTTGAACGCTGAGTTAATTAATGCATTTCTCCTACCCTCACTCTGCAGAGTTCTGGCACCGTGGCACTGGGCCACTGGGACGTCTTGTCTGTTTGGCCAAAAACTAAAAGTTGTTTTCCTGAGGTTCTGGAGAGATTTTTTTTTTTTCAAACAAACAGTTCCTGTGATTTTAGAATGTCTGAGACTGTCATTCATGAGAGGGTTGGGTCACAGTTCAAACTGTTTGTGAAGAACAGCATCTTCCCAGCCCATCACCACTCAAGGCGATGCCACACCAGGCGCTGGGAGCCTCCATTGTGCTTCCAGCCTGTGTTTCACCATGGTGCCTTGGCAGGAACATGTTAAGCTTTAATTAAAGGGGTGTGTTTTATTTCTATGAAGAAAATTCTGCTCTGGGCCTGAGGTTTTCTAATAAAGTTCAGACTTATTTGCCAGTTTTCAGTGAAAATCTTTATTTGCCCTTTTATTTAGTTGCTCTTGCCTTCCTAACAGTCACCATGACTCCACACCATGATTCTATGGTCAGTTTTTCATTATGTACTTTTTGGAGCTAAAGGACATACTCTAGGAGCACTTGGCCTTGCTGAAAATGTCATGGAGCTATTTTATTTTTATTTTATTTTAATGCTCAGTTTGTAGCATCGACTTAAAGGGTCAAAAGAGAAGGATGTGATTGTTTGATCCACTGCATATGCATAAGCAGTGGTTGCTACTTTCCTCTGTTCTGATTGTTCCTGGGCAAGACAGGTCTACACAGTTGGAAAACTGAAGGTCAGATGGTTTAGAAAAGATGGACTAAACCAGGAAAGTTATGGCCCAGGCTATTCCACATTGGCTGGCTTAGGAAAGGAGAGAAGAAAAAACCCAACACGTTGGTGATTTCAGAGCCTATTAGAGATTAGGGCTCCTATGGATGGATTGAGAACAGATGCAGATTTCAGGCTAAAGGCCCAAATAAATGCAATATCTGCGACAATAACTTCAACACGTAAGACTAATAAAATGTCAGGTCTGCAAGGAAAGCACTTTTTTTTTTAAATAAACAGATGAGCCCTATCAACAAAGCATACGTAGATAGAATTTCCTAGAAGTGTGAAAGGCAGACTATGAAAAAATTATTCAGAAGAGGAGAATAAAAACAGACAAGCAGGAAAACTGAAAATCAGTCCATTAGCTGTCAGACAACCATCACTCCCTTTCTGATTCCTCAGAAGCAGAGGAAGACACAGAGCTTTCCTCTGCTGCTTCAACTTCTTTCCTCTTAGGAACACAGTTTGTTAGTTTAGTTTGAAAATTCACATCTGTTTTTATACAAACTCCATGAGTATTTTAAACTTCAGCTATAAATGCTGTTAAGACATCATTTGCTGCTCACAGGATGGTTTATGATTGGGATCACGTACTCCCTCCTCGAATCAGGAAATTAAGCCAGAAATCCCTTTCTTGATAATTATCTCTGAAATCAGTGATAAACTGAGCCTCATCATCTGTGAACTGGGCTCTGCCAAGGGTTCCAGGCTGCTGGTCCCTCCCAGTCACTGCATGAGCTCAGGAAGAAGAGGAATGTGCTGGGAATCCAAAGGTACCAGCCTTGAGAGACAGGGAGAGCTTTGGCATTACAGGTTTATTTTGTTAACTTGTCTGTTTGTAAGTAATTTGTTTGTTTTCAAAATCTTCCTACTTCCCTTTCCCCAAACTAAGTTAAACCCAAGCAAGCATCCTGTTTAAAAGTAAATAAATAAACAAAAAATCTAGCTATGTAATCAAATCTCAAGTATGTTGCTTATGTAAGTGATCTGAACTAAGCCAGCATGAAAAATCCAGAGTTCGGTCATTTTATATCATTAAGTTCTAGGTTTTGGTTTTAAAAAGATTTTCTTTTTTGTTTGTTGTAGAAGACACCTTTGAAAAACAATTGCTGTACAGGGATAGAGCATTTTGAGGTATTTTCTAATCTCCTTCCAACACTGCAGGCCCCTGTCTTTGGGAGTGTGTTCAGAAGTTCTTCTCTTTCTTCCTCCCAGGAAGAATCTCTTGGGTCTAGAAAGCAAGTCCAGGTCATTTTACCCTTCAGAAACTGAAGATTCAGCAATACAGGAAACTGAACCAAACCTTTTAGGTTTAATCCTGGTAGATATTTTCCATGATGATTTAGGAAGTCACCATCTCTCCCCAGCTTTGATTCATAGCTGCCACTGAAGAGATGCTGATAATTCCCCACCTTGAAGGACCAGCTCTTAAATAAGCCATGAAGTTGAAAAAAGCTGCATCTTGCATAAGCTTTAGTGCCCTGGTTCATTGGTATTTTGAAAAATGACTTTTTTGTCCAAGCTGGATGATTGGAGTTAAACTTCAGTGGCCTTACAGAATGAAAGCTCTGTGTTTGGGGCATTTGAAATGCATGGTTGGTTTTATTTTCCGCTCAATTTTTGCATGCTGGCTGTATTTACTTTTTATGCCCAGATGGTTTTCTTTAACTTCTTAGTGTAACTTACATGTAACATCTTGCAAAAGCTTTGTTTTCTTGATTTATGCCTCTGAGTTTGAATAGTTTGAAAACTTTGTTAGGGCACCTAATGGGGAAACTGCTTTTTTAGCTCTGTGGATGGCTGTTCTCTGTCAACAGAGAACTGGAAACTCGTGGTTTGTGTGTGTTGTTGGACAGGATTACAGACATATCATGCTGGGGGCTTAGATTTTATCCTTGAAGAAGCCTAAAACCTTTACCTTCAATTGAAAATGTTCTTTCTTAGCACATTAATAGCTCTGAAATCAAGGATCAAGTAAGCGATTTATATTTTTCATAAGGAAACAGATTCTTCCCGTATAATAAAATGAGATAAAAGGAGATGCCAAGTCCTGTATGACAGAGATCAAACCTATGACCTGATAGGTGTGACATGAACTATTCATGAAAGGAAAATCCAGCTTTAGGTAGAAGAAAAAAAGCTCATTGAGTAGTTAAAAAGCCTGTAAATACCACTGGCTATGACCACCTTGAACACAGCATTATCTGAAAGAAAGGTTGGTAAAGAAATATTAATAGAAAATTCTAAAATTACTCAGCAATCTGATGTGTAAGTCAGATGTCCTGCATTGTAAGAGATAATTCTGTTCTGAGTAAAAGCACCTGCTTTGTAATGGCAGCCTAAAAAACAAGGAGTACAGAAATCCATGGTGTTAAATTGAAAACTGGCAGTTGAGGGTGTTCTCAAAACAGAGTAACAAAGGTTTTCTCTCTTCTGCATCTGGGGAGGGCCTGAGGGCTTTTGAGATGAACTTGATAGAAGAAGTAAAACTGTGAATGAAATTATGCAGCTGGCACAAGGAATTGATTTCTTATCAATTATGGCTATGCCAGTTTTAAAGTGGTTTAGCTGCAGTGACTAACAAGTATTTCTGTTCCATTTTTGAACAAAATGAACTAGAAATGTTCACCAGCAGTGGCGTGCTCTCAAAAAGTCCTTTTTCCAGAGTTCCATTTCTTTTAGGGGAAAGAAGGGTAAAAAAGCATATTGTTTTTGTATAATGTGAATGTAGTAGAAATTAGGCTGGGTACATCAAATTTACTGTAAATTTCCCACATAAACTGCTGAAGTCTGAGCTGCTTTGGTAAAGTGAAGATATTGGAAGTTACAGCTTTCCAACCCACTGAGAGCTTTTCATAGAGGAAGGACTTCTGTTCAGCCCCAAAGAGATGAGATCTGTGCCCTCCTTTCAGTCTGAAAATCTTCCCACATACATTTGTTTTCAGCTCACACCCCCTTTGGCCAGTGCTCAGAGGGAAACACGATGTTAAATTCACGATGTTGGTAAAACGCCATTAGAAAAGCTGGAAGCAGGAGTTTTCACTAAATCAGGATTTGGAAGTTTTGTAAACCTGCTCTCTGCATTCATCTCCAACACCAGCACATGCCAACACCAGGAACAATGTGAGGCATGATGGGATCTGCGGCTTTGAGTGGAAGAACAAGTCTTGTTTTCATTGACCACAACCTTAGTGCTTGCCAGGGTCATACAGCCCCACAGACCAGCATTGGTGAAGTACGAGCTTTTATTAATCAATCTTATGATCAATTAATTTACTTGGAGAATTCAAATCCTTTTTATCTGTTAAAAAGCTATTAGGATTTTATTGCTTTTAGGACTTCTTTACATTCCTTGGGTCTTTTTTTGCAGAATAGCACATGATTTCCCACAACAGCAGAAAAAAAAAAGACTCCTCGGCTGAGGATCCCTTGAAGCCATTTACTGCATTTTTTTTTTTTTATTTTGGACTTGATCGTGTTTAATGCAGACTTGTGGTCTGTTTTAAGTTGTGCTGTACTATGAAACCTTTGTCTCCTAAATGATGTTAATTCTCCCTGAATCCCATAATTGTGATTTCTCACTTGGGGGGGGAAGGGAGAGTACCTGTGAATGCATTCCAGTTCTGTAGGGCTCCCTTTAGGAACACTGCTGGAACGCCAGCCCTGAGCCTGCCCAGAAGAATGTGGGATGAATTTAACTTTTCAGGGGACAAAGATATTTAAAGCAATACAAGCTATGTAAAGAACTTAGGGACAGTCAACTAAATAGTTTTGTGTTGACTGCAGCTCTCCTATTGTCACGCAGTGGCCGAGGGGGGGAATATTCATGTGAGGACACGTGAAAAAAACGGCTCTTTCCTTTTGTATATCTTAGGGGCTTTTTTAGACTTGGCCTTCCTACAACATAGTTGCCATTGCTACAGTCCAATCTGGAATCTTTCCATCAGAAATGCTATTTTGATCACTGACTTCTAAATGTTTCATGTCTCATTGTTCTGAAATTTGTCACATCCAGAGCTTGGGAGGCGAAGTAAATCCCATTTAATTTTAGATCGATTCTTTGCTGTGCTGAACGCCAGATTTGGTTTTGTTTTGGCTTAAGATTTCTGCCAATTTCTGAAGGCAGAAACATCAGGGAGTTGGAGGGGTGAGTGGCACAGTGATCTGAACGGCTCAAGTGACCTGGCGTGGGATGTGTGCCTTGCTGCAGACTGAGACAACGTCTGTCACCACACGGACAATGTCACCAAGGCACTGCAGGTGCTCTGGAGCTTCTCTCCAGGCAGTCCACGGCAGGCTGCGTTTCCACCCCGGGACAGTCGACTCCAGATGCTCTGGACATCCCTGCAGGGGAAAGCAAACTGCATCCTGCCCTCCACTGCCAAAGGGACTGGGGAAGGTGCATGAGGATTGTCACTTGTGGCACCACTCCAGTTCATATAAAGGTCCAGCATGTCCAGAACACCAATTGGCAGTTCTTAAACATTTGTTTAACCCTAAACAAGACCTGGATCATATTTAGCCATGTATTGATTCCCCAGGAATAGGACTGCGTTGGTGTCAGCACCCCGAGAATATCCAGAACTTTCCGAATTCTCAAAGGTTATTCTGTAATAACATGGCAGGGGAGGGAAGGTGTCCCCTCCCTGGGGAAGGTGTCCCCTCCCCAGCCGGCTCCGGGGACAGGTCACAGCTGTAATTGTTGATGGTTCCCGCAGGTGGCTCCCGCTGTCCGGGGCTCCCGGAGCTGCGCTTGTGTCACCTCGTGTGCCAGCGTGACAGAGTACGGCGACAGCAGACCTTAGCCCGGTTCCCACGGGACAAACCGCACACCAGGGAACACGCAATGCAAGGAAGATACTGCATGATGCAACTTTGGGAAGCACACCAACTCTGAGAGCAAATAAATGCACACTGTGACCAGCAACTGGTAAATTTATCTAACAGGAGCAGCTGAGGGAGCTGAGGGGGGGCTCAGCCTGGAGAAAAGGAGGCTCAGGGAAGACACGACTCTGTGACAAGGAGGGTGCACTGAGCTGGGGGTTGGTCTCTTCTTCCAGGTAACAAATGACACGACAAGAGCAAATGGCCTCAAGTCACACCAGGGGAAGTTTTGATGGGAGCTTAGGAAAAAAATCTGCACTGAAAGGGTTGTCAACCCTGACAAGTTGTTGAACAGACTACCCAGGAGAGTAGTGGAGTCACCACCCCTGGAAATGTGCAAAAAATATGTGGGTATGGCACTTGAGGATATGGTTTAGTGGGGAACAAGGTGGTGGTGCTGGGTTGGTTGGACTTGATGATCTTAGAGGTCTTCTCCAACCTTAAGGGTTCTGTGATTCTCTGATTCTACAAATGTGTTGTCAGATCTATCCTAGAAACTCTCTCTTGATCCTATTGTCCAGGAGGCAAGGATAAGATTTCTCTCCTTCTGGCCCCATTATTTTGCAGTGTCATTGTATTAAACCAAGAATGGTGAGGGCGTTTTGGTTAGAGGAGCTCCTCTTATACAATGTGTTCTTGATGAACACAAAAGGGAACATCTGGTAGACAGAGCACACAGGCAATGCAGTTACATTTTATAACTGATCCAGCATGGATGAATTTTCATAATGCATTAGTCACTACTGTGTGAATTAAGGTGGAGAGAAACAATGGATGTAGGCATAGAAAAGATGAGCATAGACATTGTGTGGATTCCATGAATAACAGGGACATCCAGGGGAAGAACTGCCTGATGGCTTTCTCTGAAGACCTCTCGTGTGTAATTTTTCTGTACAGTGAGTGCCTGTGTTCTGACTTCTGTTGAATATCCCAGAGGAGATATTTGGAAGATGTTACTGCAGTGGAACATTCTCTGGCTGTATTTTCCCTCTTTGCACTTTAAATCTTACAGGACCTATTGTTTCTTTAAAATGTTTTACCAATTCCTTTCCTTCCTAAAGGGAATTCTTCCTCTGAGCATTTCCTTCAAATCCTTTATATCATATGTTTCAACCAAGCTTTTCTCCCGGTTCTATTGGTAAATTGCCACTGAATTTAACTGGACCACATTGGTGTAATTGAGAGCAGAACATTGGTCCCTTTAATGTTTCTGCACAAGTAATCTGTTTCTCCAATCAGGATTTTTTTTCACTGCTTGGAATTTCTTCAGATTTGTCAACATCTTCAGGGTAAGGAGGTTCTTCCAGTTCTAATACCACCTGAATTCTTTTTGAAGCACACAACATGTTTCCACAGGCATGCTATTAATTATGGATATTTCCCTTAATTCTACTTCTGTGAATACTGTCCAACAGTTCACATCTGCCTATCCACATCTGGTACAAATAAAAAAAGGTTGGATGTTTTTCATATCAAACATGTCATAATGACCATTTTGCTTTTGTTCTTATTTTTAAATCAAAGTTTGTAAATCCATTTTCACATAATCTCTTAAGCCTTATAATACTGGGCAGGATGAGGCAGTTTTTTATGCTTTACTTTGCTATATTTACTTTCTTGCTTCTGGACAACCAGTGATTTGAGGTCTGAGACTTTTGTATCATTTCCCTTTTCAATATTTGCTCCATTTGGAGCTAACACAACCCATAACTAGAATCAACAAAGTTATACAAAACCTTCTCATAAATGGGATGAGTTGGAATACCCACATTCCCAGGCTGTGATGGCTTTTTGTGTCTTCCATTTGAGGAGCTCAGTGCAAACGATTCCCTGTGAGCAACAGGAGCATGAAGAGGCATTGTGGAGCTGATGGTCGAATTACTTTTTAAGGAGCATAATTTTACCCGTTCCTCCTCCCAGCCAAGACACAAACATGTATGTGCACAGAACCCTCTGAACTGCTGCTTGTGCCAATCTCGTAATTGCATTTGTACTTACAAGTTTGGAGATTTGAGGTAACTGTTACAGTCCTGGCTCAGCTTCCCAGTGAAGTATTGCCCTTCTCAGCCTGTGGTTTCCTAACAAGGTGGGAACAAGCCTGCCTCCCTTTTCCCCATTTAATTGCTCATCTCAGTTCCTGCCAAAGCATGTAACGGAAATAATTTTTTTTTTTAATTAACCATTTTGATGGAGAGGAGGAAATCTCTGTAATGGCTTCTTTTTACAGAGGAGAAAGGGCAGCAGCTCAGCTGAGTGATCCTGTCATACTCTCAGCTGTGTGTTTGAGACAGAATGTTTAATTTGGGCATGTGCAATGAAAGAAGGATGTTTTCAAGAAAAATCTGACTGTGATTTGTATAATACAGAATGATAAATCATAGGTTTTTAGATACAAACACTGATTATAGTTCTTTCAATGTAAAAAAAGTGGGGAGGGCTGTTGATATGACCTAAATTTTGCCCTGTGAATACCTCTGTAATGTGTGAGAGGCTTTGCTTTGCAGAGTTTAAGAGTAAAGCAGAAAGTGTAATTGAAGCCTGACTCCATCAAGGCTTAACTGTCTGCGCTGGTCCAGAATGTCTGACCTCAGCAGCAGAACCTGAGTGGCCGTCACAGTCAGCTGGAAAACACCACAGGAGGTTATGAAACAGCTCCCATGGCTCTCATCCAATCCCTCCTTTTGTTAATAGCATAAGAATCTTTGAAAAGAATCAGTCTAATATATCCCAACTAGCTCACCCTGAAACGCTTCCAGTCCTGGCTGGATTAAGAACATGCTCCTGGTGTTGTACTCAGCACTGCTTGTTTTGTCAATCAGTGAATCAAAAACATGCGGCAGATGCACGTGCACAATCCTTGTGATGCTTTAAAAAAATGGATTATAGATTAATGAATCGACTCTATTAGAATCACCTTGTTTGGCTTTGGGTTTTGAACCCTAACAATGGTTAGGGACTGGCAATGAGAGTTTTATGGTGAGAGTTTTAAAGCTAAAACACTCTACACACCCATGGCACAAGAATTCTCTTTGACTACTTTGCAAAGCACCCACAAATTTGTTCGAGTGAGTTCATTCCTTGTTTAGCTGGCTCTTGCCCCTCTAAACCTCAAGCATTACATAAATGCAGAACATATCCAGGCAGTTGTCCTGAGCAGTCAATAGGTACTCTGACTGTGAGAAAGAAAACCACTTTTGTATGTTTAAGTACTTTAAAGGATGGCTTATAACCAAACTGTGGTAACATTACAGCTCCCTGGAAGACACAGCCCCTAAGTACTTCTACGTGACATTTATCCAGTTCCACCAGGACACTTTAAATCAGCTGTTAAAATCTCAAAGTATTTTAAAGTCTTTAAAAAAAAACCCCACTATTGACCCTTACATCCATGTGACTCATGGAATGCTGATAGTAAATGAAAAATACAAGCCAGAAGTCTTAATCTGTGACCATAATTCTCCACAAATCCTTATGGTAAAATAAATGGGTTAACAAAGCTACTTAACTACAGGAAAACTATTACAATATAAACACGGATGAATGGGAACTAAATTGTTTGTGCAAATAAAACTTAGGCAGGATAAAAAACCAGGTTTAGATGTGTTTTTAGTACCACTGCCTGTGTGTGTCAGCAGGGCATATACTGAAGCACTAAATATATTAGGAACTGTGTTTTGGGGAAGATGCTGACAAACAAGATTTTATGAGTAAAAATAAGACTGGAAACAAAATCTAGGGGTTCCAGCCCTAAATACCATGATGCTGTGTTGGGTTTGTGTGGCAAGGTGTTGGTAGTGAAGGGCTGCAGGGGTGACTTCTGTGAAAAGCTGCTGAAGTTTCCCCTACAGAGCCAATTCCAGCAGCTCCAAGCCAGAACTTTTATTCGAGGTATATCCTTGTACTTGCTGGGGATCTCAGGCTTGCTCTGGTCGTTTCACACCCCTCTCACCCTCTGACCTTTGTGTAAGAGTTGGGGTTTGCCAGGCAGATCACTGAAGTACCAATATTTAATAAGATCTACTAGAAAAGTCAGAAACAGTAAGAAAAAATGTGCTCCCCGTTAGAGGCAAAATCTGAAATATCCACTAATTTGCATCTGCCTGGGTAGATGTAGGTGTTGAATATAAACCTCATTAGTAATCAGCATTCCTTATTAATTTGCTTCCTTCACTGAAAGGAGGATAATGTTGATGAGGTGAATTCATGTGCAAAAGAATTTCAGCTTTGCCTATAGCAAAGAGATGATCCATCAGAACTGCCACTGGCTTTGGAGAAGGAAACACAGATTTTTCCCTCTGTGCCTGGTGCCCTCCTGTGGTTTTTATGCTCAGCTACTTGGGAGTGAATTAAACACATCAGTGGCAGATTCTTGTGCTGTGTAAAAGGTACAGAAGAGTTTGTTTAGTCTTTTTTGTGAGTACAGTGTGTTCTGGAAAGCTGGAAAACAGTTTTCCACACAGCCAGTTGGATTTGGATGTGCAAACGCCCTGAGTTCCCTGACTTAGACCAAGCCCATTTCTCCCAGTCCTCACACACTGGTGCACCTGACTCAGACCTGACTCAGGCCTGGCTCCTCCGAGGGCTGTTATGGCTAAAAGGATTTGTGCTGGACTCTCTGCCTTCTGCAGTGATCCTGTTAAAATGCCACCACGGATCTATTGGCACTTTTAAAGAACTACTGTTAGGTGAAATTGTTACACAGGATAGGGAACTAAAAGGTCAAGGATTACTTCTGTCAGGAAATGGAGTTTAAAATTTACTTTCCCAGCTACCTTAATCTTGTCCCATTTTTTTTCCAGCTACAGCTAAAGATTGACAAAGAAATTTCCATGCTGTAAAATCTATGCAGGATAAAAGTTTCTTTGCACAGCACTTCTGAGTCTGTCATTAGAATATTTCTA
This sequence comes from Cyanoderma ruficeps, assembly GCA_008694505.1. NCBI lineage: Eukaryota > Metazoa > Chordata > Aves > Passeriformes > Timaliidae > Cyanoderma > Cyanoderma ruficeps. The sequence goes on from VZDJ01000175.1 coordinate 8,133,372, forward strand.
AATTTCTGATCTAGAAATTTCACTTTAAAATATCTCATTTAGCCGTAAACATTATGCAGAAAAACATTATACAGAATATTCCTTACATGTCCATGTATTATAATAATTAACTCTTGCACAAGCAAGAGTTGAAAATTGTTGCTGTGGAGGTGTTGGTGGGGTTTGGTGCAATAATTTGTGTGCTGTGCTTTCTAAAGGTGTTTAGCCAACATAATGGCTGGGAACACTGGTCTGAGGATCTCTGTAAGCTTTGTGTTTCTTCTTCTCCTGCTTTTCATACAAATTCAGAATCCAGCTGCAGCTTTGAGTGATTCCATCAGAAAAAAAAAAGTTCCTGAACTTTGAATGGCTCATTAGTGTGTCAGTATTGATGGTTCCTCCCTTTCTTTTCCTCCTCTTCTCCCCATATTCTATTTGTGCTCTTCTCTGAATTCACATTATTTAAATCCATTGCACCTGGGATTCACCCCAATACCCCAAGACCCACCAGTTTGTCTGGGAGCACAAATACTGAACAGAGCAAGAGAAAGGATAAATGTGAGGCTCTTTTTTGACAACCTCAATCCTTGTCACATTTGTAGGACATCCAAATACAAAAGAATTGCACAGGACTTGGCAGGTGATTTATCTCTCTGAGCTCTTTGGGCATTTTTTACACACACACATTTATTTTTTTTTCAGATAATTTGTATTAGATTGCTTTGTACGATCTTTTTAATCTTTTACCTGAGCATGACTAAAAAGGAACTCCAAATATCCCATGTAGGTTAATCCATTAATCTCTATGTGTGAATCAGAATAGAAGAACAGTAGAAGTTTAAGTACAGAATTTGGCTATTATGTAGAAGTGGAATGTTTTTAGTGCTCATCAGTTTAATCAAGCCAGTGAACACACTTGGTCAAATTGAAATATCTAATTATTTATTCACATAGAAACCAGTAAATTTTAGGGTTTGTAGCACAAAACTTGTTAAAAAAAGAAAACAAGCTATGCCACTTAGCTTCTTTACCCTCCATAAAATGGCATCATTGCAGTTAAAATTACAATAAAAGTGAAACATTCCAGATGGCATCAGTTGGAGCACAACTTGACAAATATAATGAGAAAATCCTTGTCAGAAATTTTACCACAAGGAAATACCAATAGCTAACACCCATATTCTCCACCTAGAAATCAAGAATATTTGAGTAGATCTTGGCATAAAAGGGACAAAACACAAAGCAAAGCATGCTTGTGTCATTTCTCACACAGAAGCATTGACATTTGTGCAACATGGAAAAAGACCAGCATTTTTCCAGACTCTTCCAATATCACAGATACTGAGGGAACAGATCTTCCCCTTAATGCCACTGTGTCGTTCCCAGTACAGAGGCAAGATGACTACAAGAAATAGGAATATAGAGAAGGGAACACATCCGTTCCCTTCCAGGAAATCTGAGCTGAGGAGCTGAAGAAGCTGCTGAACTTGTGTTGTTGAAGTCACCCAATCCACTGCAGGCTTGGAGTGACACACCCACGGGCAGCCAGACTGGTGGGAATTCCGAGACTGGCAGGAACGTTAACAATGCTGGAAACCTGTCAGGAACACAGGGTTGCCTCTTGCATTCAAATGTGCGATGCCAGCCTCAAAGAGCTTTTTTAAAAAAAAGGTTGAGTCGTTGAAAGGAAGGGCTCTTCCAAAGAGGGTGTTGCCTCTGGCACAGAGGAATGGCTTTGCTTTTGTTAAGGTGTTTCAGAACTATGGATCAAAGATCCCTGGCATTTCCTGCTGTAGCAGGCTGGCACACAAGCCCTGGCAGCAGCCTGTTGCTATATTTCTATAACCAGCCTGTCCTCATCATCACTGCTCGTGTCATCATATTCCACCCGCGTTTGTTTCCTCATCATCTCTAAACCTCTCTTTTTGTACGTCTTCGGGGGAGTTGCAGAGTAACTCTTGATCTCAGAGGATCTGAGAGTAACTGGGGGCTTTTTCAAGGTGGCAGGAGCTGTTCCGTGTGGCCTTCCATAGGGATTGGGCTGCAGGTGGGATCTGGTCTTGTCTGCGCTTCCGTGCAGCTCCAGGAGATGCTGAGATAAGTTTGCCCTCTGTGAGTGTTCTCTGCTGGGTAACTGAGCCCTCGTGACTGTCTCAGGGACAGACTCTGCTTGTGAGCCAAACAAACGTGAACATCCTGGCTGGGAACTGGGAGCTGAGTTTTCTGTGGGAGGTAAATGTGTGTTTTCTTCACTTGGAGCTTTCTCCCTTCCGGAGGCCTGGCTCACCGGGTCTGATATTCCAAATATCTGGCTCTCTGACTCTACCCTCAATATGTTTTCCTGGCTTGCTCCTCGATGTAAAGAAAGAGGAGCAGCAGCCTCTGGGTTTGTGCCGTCAGGTTGGTCCCCTGTGCCCGTGTTTGTAAATTCAGGACAAGCCCCAAAGGAAGCTGCCATGGGGTCCCTCCGAAGGCTTGGCTGGGATTCCCCAGGCAGGGATGGCTGGAGCACGAGGGGCTGTGTCACCCAGCAGCAAATGGCCACGTCCCTGCTGAATTCCTGCAGGGATGTGTCAGCTGTGGAGGAAAAGGAATGAGCTGTCACAGCTATTCCCAGAGGAGCTGCAATGTTCTGGACAGAGGCGTTTGTTCTTGGCTCTTCCCTGATTTGCCCAGAAATGCCCTGTAGGAAATAGGAAGGGAAAAAATTTGCAGGTAAAGTTTTCAGTCCAGAGAAATTTCATCCAACTGATGCAAGTTTAATTGTTATTTTAGCTAATTCCAACATTAGAAGTTAAGTTTTCCTTATATTTTAACCCCCAGAAATACCTTTAACATATTTTTAAACATTTTAATTAAAATCTGTGATACAAAATAGTTTCAACTTTAAAACAGCTGAATATAATTCAGGTTTTAATTAACAATTCTTTTTTCTGTTAATAAAAAATAATACAGGAATTAAGGTACAATACCTACTTTTTTATCCGTTTTGTCTTTTTGTTTAACATGGTTTAAGTTTTCGGTATGGGAAGATATTCCTGAGTTATTCTTTGCTTCTTTTTTCCTTCTGCAAAGTTGTTTGTCTGAGGTGGAATATGACGTGTCTTTTTGCTGGTGTAGATAATTTTCTATTGAAAAGAGGTTGGATAAATTTTACTTTGATTTTTATCAGCCCCACATGCTCAAACTTGCTGCATTTCTCATCGCATCACTGAAATAACATTAATTTTCACACAAATATTTCAAATACTTACCTTGCATCTTGGATTGAGGAGGATGGCACTTCTTATGCTTATTAAATCTGGGGGGTTGGGATGAGCAGCCCTTTCTCAAAGCATCCAGAGCTCTGTTGGGAAAACAGGGCCTCTTGCTCAGCCGGTTCATTTTCAGCTGAGCAAATCCATGGATGTGCCTCCCTCTGTACCTGCAGTGCCAGGGGCGTTGAGGGCATAAACAAATATGGGAGATGTAAGAGCAGCCAGAGGAGAATGGCACCACCTCATCAGGTGCATTAAAGTCTAGCAGCAATTTATTATTGGGGAGGAGGTACTTGTTTATGTCAGCTCAAAAAGAATCTGGATTTTCGGCAAGAGACACACAATTATTTTATTATCTTTTTTTTCTCTGTAGGATTTAGTAAATCCTTGATTTTGTAGGAGAAAAGGATTAAGGAATAACAGATCCTTTTTCTTATATCTGGAACTTTAAAACAATATACTTCACAAAGACTTGAACCACACAGGAATCACTTGAGGCTGTGTGGTTGTTGGTTTTTTACTTTTTCACTTCTTGAGTGCTACCTGTTCATCATCACTAAGAGACAACATAAAGAATTTGGTTATTTAGCCAACCCACACCAAATAATCCAACTTTACTTTATTTTCTACTCTGGCTCCATCTTTTAGTAACTCTGAATGAGTGACACTAAAGTCCCGTCTCTAAATCAGTAAACTGTCACAACCCAGAGCAAGATGTAAATCCAAAAGGATGCACTTATTCAGGTGTTTGGTGTATTAGAAAATTAAATTACATTTGGTGGTTACCAGCTGGGCCTCCCAGTTACCTACGAATAGGCATGACCTGAGCTTTCAGGGCACTGCACTTAATTAAATCCCTGCACTCATTTGATACAAATAAATTTGATATAAACAAATTCGGAGACCAGCAGGAAAAAAAAAAGCACAACAAAACACCACCCGAAAATCAAACCTGAAAAAAAGCCCTAGAAGAATGTCACTCAGCTGGGTGACACAGACCTGAGTCTTCTATTTCTGTTCTTATGACCCTTCAAAATTGCAGAGCTGTTTGCTGAACTGGACACGGTGATTAAGTTACTGACACTGATTTGTCCTCAAGGGAGTCACCCCGTCTGATTTTGGTCATGAAATAAAGAGGGATGTATGCACACAATATGTGTTCCTTACTGAAGCATTCATCAGACTTCCTGCTGCCCCACACTCCCGAAAGAATAGAGGATAAATGTTCCACTGATATGAATTCCCATTGAAAGGGGGAGAGCTGTGCTGATTGAGACAATGTGCCCTTGATAGTTTTATGCTCAAATTCTTCCTGCTTTTTCATTTAAACCAAATGATCCTTTGAACTACAGATGGTTCTGTTCGTTTGTGTTAAATTTGATATTTATTCTTCTGCCTTCTCTGGTGAACACCAGTTCAGGATATGGATCTTCCAAGGACAAAGGGCCTGGAACACTGCTCTGAGCTGTGACAGGATTAAAAACAGAAGCATTTTGGTTCCCTTCAAACAAAAGTAAATGCTGACAATTTTGACAGATAAGAGTCATTTCTAAATCACAGACAGAGTCAACTGACCAGGCATCATCTTTCTGTGGGATATGTCTGGTTTGCTTAGAAAAGTCTGCTTCTGATAATAAAAAACATATTGATATTTTTATAGTTTACCTTTGGGGCCCTGCTGTGGTATAAGAATAGCTCTTTCTGAGACATTTGTCTTTTTTTTCCTCCAGTTTTGACAAGGTTGAATTTTGGGCATGACTTTTTTATTTTCTGTGGAGTTTTTTTACATGCACTGCAACAAAATTATGTCACTATCTAGTGAACATTAAAGCCATACTCCTTACCATTTAGGGGTGACTTTAATCCTTTTCTGTTTGTGGCTCCTCTTCAGTTTATTTGTTGAGAGTTTTTCCTTTCTGCAGACTACTGTTTTCTTCTTTTGCTCTGAAATATTTTTGAAAGAACCACCAGGAACTGCTGAGCTTAACTGTTGAGAATATTGGGAAAAAATTGAATACATGAAAACTGTGAATTACATTGATGGAGAAGTTGAAAATCAGTGCACTTTTTAAATAGCACTGAACAGCATAGGAGTTCAGTAGCACAACTCTCTATTTAAGTTCCACTCTAAGTCAAATATTCATTTAGAATGAAAACAATGAAATACAGATGCTATTAGAGAAAAATATAAAAAATCCCCGTAAAGGGAAAAAAAATCAAAAAATGGAAATTCACTCTTCTCACTATCAGCATTCTGAAATGGCAAGTGAAAGAAGCTTAAATATTCACAAAGAAATATATATATCTTTCTGATGCATCAAATGAATATACGACTTATAATAAAACATAAATTTTAAATTCTGTGTCAGCAAATGCCTGTAAATGTCTATAAATGTACTTCTGATAATTATTTCATTTTTTCTAATAAGAGGGTGGAGGTGGGCTGTCAGCCAATAACACCCTCTGGAGAAAGCAACCAGGATTATTAATATTACCTCCTGCATCTGGTGTCCTTTAGAAAAGGATGAAACCAACGTTTTCAAGCTCGTGTTTGTTAGGCCATATGCCACAGTCTTGTTAATGTTCCTCATTTTGAAAATGGAGATGTCGTATTTGGACAGGGTGCATTCCCTGCCGGGCTCCTTGTCCCAGGTGTGCACGGAGGGGTGGGCAGAGGCTGCATTTCCACTCTGCTCCCAGGGCAGAGGGAGGCTCCTGCTCAGACAGCACCAGGTCAGCCGGGGCTCAGCACTGAGGGATGGGAAGGTGCTCTTGGAGCCTGGGACTGGAGAAGTCCCAGAGAAGCTGGTCCTGTTATTGTGGGGCAGCACTGGGAATCCTTTACAGTCAGTGCTGAGAGTGTGGCAGTAGAAAGTGCCAAAAGAATGGCAAAAATAAGTGGGGTTGTCTCTTGAGCTCTGGCAGTGCTGCAGATCCTGCAGGGGTGGTGGGCTGCCCCTAAGGATGCGTGGACTTCCCGCTCTGTCCCATCCCAGGATTGTTGGCTCTGCACCCTTGCTGGAAACTGATGTCTTTATCAAAGAGTCACTTCCTGAGCAAAGGTGATGTAAAGCCTTCCTCTCGTCTTTGATGTCAGCAGATATGAAAAAGCCACTTGTATACACAGAAGTAAAGCAGATTTTCTTCTTCGGAGTCTGTGTAGAGCAAGTACTTTTAGTCATCCATTTCTCTTCCGTTTGCCTTTGACAATTCAACTTATTTTTGTTCTGTTTGTTTTTCCAGTCCTCTCTTCCAATATCCTGCTGCTTGAAGTTTTGGTTTCGAAAGGTGTTCTCTGCTGTGGTTAAGATATTTGTGGTTTCTGAGGTGACTGGTGAACAGAATCCTGGAGTTCTCCAGTTTGTGTGAAGATTCCATTGAATTTCTCCTTTGCCAGCCTTTTGTCTCACTTCAGATTTTAAAGGGGACCAAGCCACATCACTGCAATGAGAATGGAGGGATGTGCTGCTGGAAGGGCACGGTGGGGTGGTTACGGTGTCTGTCACAGGTGTGCCAGGTGTCATCTCCTCTTCAGGTCGATGCAAAGGTGACAGATCTGAAGCTCTCTTGTCCTGTGGCAATTTAAGGATATATTTTGGAGAGAAAGCATTTTGTTGTGGGACTGGACTTAAATGATCAGATTGCAGATGATGGCTTTTAGAAGACACATCCACAGCATTGTTATTGGGAATTGGCACTTTTGCTCCTGTTTTGTCATCTCCATCTGTTGCATTGTGCAAGGCAAAAGCGTTAGAATCACTTCCCCTTAATTCAGACCCTAAAAATCCCACCAGTGAAGCTTTTGAGATACCTACAGGATGTGAAAGAAGGTTAATGTCACTGTAATTAAGAGCTTGTGTGGGAAGTTTGATGGTTTTCCTATATTCCACATCCTCAGTACCTCCAGTATCTTCATTAATTCCTGTGCTTGATTTTTGCTTCTCTGCTTTACTGGAGAATTTCACCAGAGTTGTGGGAAGACACTGAATGCCAGAGCAGTGGCCTCTCTCTGCTTCATTTACTGCAGTGGTTTCACTACTGGGACCAGGGCAAGACACTGAAATCACAGATTGTGTCTTCTCCACTTCAAATTTCAGCTTCTTCCTTTCTGATGGCAAAGTCTGGGATTTCCCTGCGGCTTCTCTGTCATTGCAATGGACCCACGGGGGTGTCAGGCCATGCTGGCCACTTTCCTTACTCCCATGATGGTTCCCAAAATTGTGTGAAGTGCTTTTACAATCTAATCCAAATGCACTGGATTCTTTCCCAGGGCATGGTTTCTCCCAGTTGCTACACTGTACTGGCAAGGAGTCATCATCCCTCCCGCGGCTGCTCAGCTGACACCCAGGATTCTGAAGCCTGAGCTCACCAGTGCTTGGAGCCAGCAGTGTGCTGCTGCCAGCTGTGCATTTCTCCTTGTCACTGCCACAGGTTTCTTGGGAAGTTTGGCTGGTTACAGCTCCAGCAGTTACGGAATGGGATGTCTCCATTAGGTTGGACACTCTGTCTGCAGTTTCCTCAGAGGACACGTTCTGCAGATCATGATTACCATCAGCAGAGGTTCCTGATTCACCTGTGGTTGAAGCTCCTGTCACAAGGGAGGAAGGACTGTCACTTGCAGACCTCCTGCCATCTCTTTCCTCGGTAATTTCGGTGCTGCTGGCTGATTCCATTGAATTGGGAGTCAAGTTCGTAATAGCTGTAACCTTATTCTCTCTTTGTTTAATTTTCTTGGCATTTTGACTGCTTTTCATTTTTTGGTAGATTTTCTTAAACGTTTCATCACCATACATTTGCCATTTTTCTTGAGAGAACATCTTCAACTTCCTTGGATTGTGTTTCTTATTTTTACCACTGATTACTTCTCCAGCCTCAAGCTTTTTAGTCCCTTTCAGCTCCTCTGACAGAGGAGGATGATCAGCCACATTACCTAGGGGCAAATCATCCACTGCCGTTTGTCTGACAAGAGCCCGGGAATGGCTATTAGGGAAATCCACTGAATTCGCAGCGAGATCGTTGCTAGGCAGCAAACCAGCAGTGCCGGTGTTTACAGACTGCTTAGTAAGAGAAAGTGGTTTTGAGCAACCTGGTTTGTCATGCACCATCCTCGCTCCCTCCACAACAGGCAAGGAGTTGCTCCGAGTAACAGGCACAGTGTCGATTGTTGTGGAGAACTGGGTGGGAACTGAATGGAAAAACATTGGCTTGCATTTCTCCAGGGGTGCAAAGGTAGATTTTGCTGAACAAAGAGAAAGATTCTTTTTCCTATTTACATCACAAGTTCTGATATCAAAATGGAAAGAGTCTTTGTATCTGTAAGGCATTGGCAGGTCAATGCTTCCCTGTTTAGAAAGGACAGTTTTTCTGGGCCTGACGTTGTCTAACTGGGTGTCGTCCACCACACTTTTGTTATGAGAAATAAGCTTTGAAATGTGCTCTTCCAGCCTCTTTTTCTCTAGCATCGAGGCTGTAGCTTTGTCACCTGCCTCTGGCTTTGCAGAGCTTCCGGAGGCACACCTTGGGCTGCTGAAGGCAGTTTCATTTTCCAGTTCCGTGCTGTGCTCGTAGAGACTGTGCAAGGGGCTGGATGATGTCATCTGCTGCTCTGTGCTGTCAGAGCGTGACAGATACCCCGAGTCAGTGCTCTCACACTTCTTCAGCTTGCAGTCCAAGGGTTTGTAATCCCACTGCTTCTCTGAAGAGGTTGCCTGCTGCCTTTGCAGCTGAATGTGCTTATTGGCAGGCAGAGTTCTTTGCTCCTGCATCTTCTTTCTCAGACATGGACCATTTGGCAAAACTCCTGGAGATGGTAAACTTTGAGGTTCTCTTTCAGGAACCCCCTGAATAGCCTTTGAACTCAATGATTGACTCATTGTTTCCTGATTTGCTGAAGCAGCTGATGGAGAGCTTGTCGCTGGCAGTGAGAGCTCATGAGGTTTCTTAGTGTCTGTTGCTGCACTGGTCTCTGAACTGGGTTGTTTGATGTGTATCTCCTGGTCTTCACTGGTGCTACTCAAGACTTTGCTGCCTTGGGGCGAGGTGGTGCTCTCTGCTGCTCTCTCATTTTGCTCTGGCCCCCCACTGATGTCAGAGTCTGAGGGCAGCCTGGTGTTGTTGACATGTGTTTGAGTTCTCCTGTGTTTATACAAGTTGCTCTGAGTTTTAAATGCAATGCCACAAGTGGTGCACGGAAAGGGCCTCTCTCCCGTGTGAGAGCGAATGTGTTTCTCAAGGACACTTGGCTTCAAACAATCTCGTCCACAGTGCTTGCAGATGTATTTCCCAGATTTTTTTGATTTTCCCGGGCTTCCAATAGGTGCACTTACACAAGAACTTGGCGATGACAAAACTGGTAAAGTGCTGACTATGCTCAGTGTCAGACTTTGCCCAAGCTGTTTCTGGAAAAGCGGCTGAGGCTGCTCCGCGCCTTCCGGAGGAACGAGCGGGCTGAGGATGAGGGGAATGTTGCTGCCATTGAGGTGGACGCAGCTCCTGGTGGTCACCAAGGGCCCGTGTGGCTGGAAGCACCCAGGCTGGACGGGCTGGAACAGCGGGATGGTCAGGGCTTTGAGGTACAGGGGCTGGGGAAGGGCCTGCAGCTCTGAGGAGCCCCGTGAGGGCCGCGGGGAAGGGCCCGGGCCCGGATCTGCTGCGGCGGCCGGCGGGTTCTGGGCCTCCATGCCAGGGGCCGGCTGCCATGTGCTCATGGACCTGCCAGGAAAGGGACACACAACAACACCAGTCTGCAGACAGCAAAGAACACACACACTCACTTCAAATCCTAAAATCTAACCTTCCAGAATTCCAACACACTTCCCACTGCTGGGCTGCTAAATTGCTAAAGCAACTAAGATTATCACTAATCAACGGTAAAGCAAACTAAGCAAGTAAAATGGTAAACTGGTAAGCAGCTAAGACTATCACAAATCTTACATGCAGGCATTATACAGACAATCATTACTTCCTTTCCCAATTAAATTGATTAATCTTTCATTTCTTCTCTAGCAGTTCAGTACAATGTAAAGAACACTGAACGCTGCACTTACAACCTACACTGAGTACCAAATCTGAAAACAAATCTGGAAACACATCTCAGTTTCAGTTTTGCAAATGGAGGCTCTAAGCACACCAGAAATACTACAATTTAAATTTTCCAGAACCATATTTCTATTACATATTTATATCATGTTTTTAAATTTCTTATAATATCAATAATTTTTAATAGAGGAACACAGAACAGTTGAGGTTAAAGGAAACTTCACAACATCCCCAGTCCAAGCACCTGCTCAGAGCAGAGTCAGCGCCCAGGTCAGATGAGGTTGTCAGGGTGTTCCCAGTCTGTTTTTGAAAACTTCTGGGGATAAAAACTGCACAATTTCTTCGGGCAACCAGTTCCAAACACAGGACATTAAACATGCCTGCATATTTTCTGTGCTTACCCAATTTAAGGGAGCACATTGCAGCAAGTAGTGTAAAATGAAAATATGTGGACAAAATGAAACTCATGTCCTGATTTAAAAGTCAGATTTGCATAAATATGTGCAAAATAGAAAAGATGGCACCATAGGAAGATAGTGTGAGAAATTAAAGCTGGCTTTTGTGTAGGCCAAATTAATTTAGCATAATTAATGGGGATACTATGGTGTACTGCTTGATTTTAGATGCTTTCAATTCCGGATGAAAACGCCTTCTAGACACAGTTTTTGAAAAAGGTGAACCTATGCCTTTGAAATCTATCCTAATATGTGCAGGGCTGGTGCTGGTCCAGACTACTTCTTACTTCAGAAGAAAATTTTATTGTCTTTTTTTCTTTCTTAGAAACAAAGGAGGAAATTATCAAAATAAACAAGCTGAAATTTTTCTTTGGAAAAGCTAGGGGCACGAGCATAACCCCTTGTAATTACAGTTTGGGTGAAAACCAGGTGATCTGTGAATGTTTATTTGATTCTTGCTCAGCTATGCTCACTGGATGCACTGGCTGCTATGAATAATGGGTTGTTCTTGTGCAAACAGCCATTAAAAACCCATTTGTAATAACATAATCAGTGGCTCAATTTGAAATCTGCAATTTGTTGCTTTACTGCATAATCTCTAGTGGTGTTTCTGTAACTTCCTTGGATCATTTTAATAGGTTATCATTACTGGGAAACAGTAAAAGAATTGCTTCAAAATGTGGTTTGAGATTTTTACTGGTTCCATCCAAGAAAACAACGTATCAAATGAACTCATCTGTGCACAGCAAAATGATAGATTTTGCCTTTTGCTCTTCCTCATGAATGTTACAAATTAAGCTCAGTTATCAAGCATGGACTTTTCTTATGCACTTCTGACATTTCTGTGTGGAATAATCACTTAAGTGGCTTTTTATTATAGGTAGTGACTATAATGATGAAAGAATATTAAAAGAATATGGCTTGTCATAGAAATTAAGTTATTATCCGTATTATGCAGTGTGGTTACCCCTACAGAATAAAAACGGAATTCTCTAGTTTGCAAAGTGATGTTATCAACATTTCAAGCCCATTTAAGATGGTTCCTAAGTTATACTGTCACTTTTAAATTTAAACACAGCATACAATAAGGGACAAGACATGAGGCAATGATACAAACTAAGTACGCAGTAGTTTTTCCAAAATATTAAAAAAAAAAAAAAGTTTGGGAGAAATAATATGCTGCAAAGAACAGACTCCAAGAAGAAAAGTGAAGCCTAAATACCCAGTGGGTAGAACATCTAAGAAGTCCCACATCAGACAGAACAAGCCACTCTGTCTTTGTTTCCCTCCCTCCCCCAGAGGGAAGTGTGGAAATACACTTCCACATATTTTACATTTCCCACCCCAGCCTGCACCAGTGGCACAAACTATTTCTCTCTCAGGTTTCCTCCCGGCCATGCAGAGCTGATGGGCCCTTCAAGGCCACCACAGACAGATGTTTTTCATAGGAATCCTGTGGTTCCCAAGGACCAGAGGCTCTGTAATTTCACTTAATGCTGTTAAGTTTCTGGGGCCCACAGCACAGCCTAAGTCTGAGACTCATTTTGGTGTTCTATAATGCTCTACAAAGAAAATACCTAAGTGGTGACAGGAAATTTAAAGGAAAGTTTCGAATAAAGCTCAACAAGTAAGCTAAAGGTGATACTTAATGTACTTTTAAGAATTCAATAACATGTCTCTACCAGGTGTGGTAGTTTGCTGCTTTTCACAGCAAGAAAAAAATCCTTTCTTCCGAGTGAAACTGCTGTGACTTGTATTCTGCTGGGGCAAACACCATCAGACTTTTCACATCTGTTATTTACATGCCAAAAAAGGCCACTGCATTTCTTTGTACGTGGACAAAAATAGCTTATCTCAAAGTAATCCTGCCCCGAGGCTGATTCGGGGTAGTCCTTGCCTAACGTAGAACTTCCTCTGGTGGTTATGCCCTGGGCTCTCTTACTGAGCATCCACCCCTGGTTCTCATGCCATTGAACTACCAGCAGAAGAACTTGATCCTAATTGGATAAGGAGAATTTTCCAATAAACAAAACTAAATGCAGGATTTGGCCAGCTCCAAATTTTCTGAATTGATTACTTAAGCTAACAAAACTGGTCACTAAAGTTCCATTAAATACAATTATTTTGTTCCTGCTTTGAAATTCTATCTTCAGGTACACACCACAAGCAGGTCTGTGGAACACCGAAAAGTGCAGCAGTTTCAGATAAAAAATCATTGTAGCAGAAATTTTCTTAGTCACTTTATAAGTATAAAGTATTTTAATACAGGAGGTTGATTTAAAAAACTCATTTTAAATCCATTAAGTTCCATTTTTATAGACTTTTTTCCTGAATTCCAAACACATTTTATAAATCTTGTTTCATTTTGTCAGCACTGGTGTAACAACTCTGGACTACACAATCGAAAGATTTTTGTCTTCTTCATGGCACATGCAATGCTCTGTCAACTGCCCATCATTATTAACCAAATCAGTAACTAAACATGTAAATACTTATTTTCTGCACTTTCATAGCATTTTTTGACACAGCACTGAGCAGAGCACCAGTCTCTAAGCAGACTCAGAGCTCAGTTTCTCAATCCCCCACTCTGGTCTGCAGGTACGACCTCGAGACATGACTGAGTTCCTTTACTTTTGTAGCCCCACAAAAGCAGGTTTTCTGAACATCCTGATCATACACAATATACTCAATTATACCAGGAGCCTTTACCTTTTTAAAAAGCTTTTAGTGATCCCTACCTTAAATACCAGGGAGCAGAAGTCTGGAAATAATTAAATCTTTAGTCTGGAAACAATTTTAGCTCACGTACCTTTGCCTGATCCAGGCATTTCAGCAAAAAAGTCTCATTTCTGTCAATACTTGATGCAAGCAGAGAGAAACGAGGACAAAGACTTGAAGCAGATTAGAAGTAGGAAGTTGGGGTTTTCTTTTCTTTTTTTTTTTTTTTTTTTACATTGGTGTCACATTAACAACCTTCAGAAAACAGGAAGGGTTGAAACAGAAGAAAATGAAGTGGCATTTCAATCTCTCTGTATCCTTTATCACTATTGAATTAGGGAGCTCTAAACAGAATCTTTGAAATGTGGGGGGCTTTGTACTCTGCTTTCAGTTGTATTGTCCTGAAATACAATGCTAGGATTTTTAACTTATACTCCTAATGCTAATTTTCTTTTAGCTTTACGGTAAAGGCATCTCTTTAGATATGTTGGGAAAGAAAACAATGGTGGAGAGAAAACACTTGCCACATCTAAAATGCTAGATTTATCCAGCGTGGGTGCTGTCCACCAGCTTCTCCTAATGGTGCCCTGTGGGGCAGGGGAAAGCAGCATCCAGGTGGGAAAATGCCTCAGGAATGTTAAAAGCGTTTAGGTCATGCTCAACAAACCTCCATAAACTTCTGGAAAGCTGCAGGGAAAACAGGATAAGGCACAGTCAAGTGCAGTGAAAAGGTAATTTTAAAAAATTAGATTTTATCTGTGAGTCAAGTTCCTAAAGAGTGCTCAGGTAACAGAGAGAACAGCACTGAGGGGTCCTGGGAGGGACCTTTCCACTTCATGCAAACACTTGTTTAAAATAGAGATTGGGATGGCTGCAACCTCCTCTGCTGGTAGACTGAGAGAATCCCAAACTGGAATATGCATTCCCAATAACGTTAAAAAACTGGCATCTCTGGCCCATGTAATTTCCTTAGGAACACCGTATTTCGGAAGATACAGCTTTTATTTTCCCTGTGATGAGCAGCTGCCCAGTTCAGACACTGCAGCCTGGCCCTCGCTGGGTAGTGGTGAAATTGTAATATTTTAATTGTCCAATATCCACTTCAGTGGGAGCTCTTTCTTTTAATAGTTCTGGTGACAGACTAATGCCAGAGGCCTCGGTGGATTTTCATTCCAAACAGCTTTATTGATCCTGCAGAGTTTTGCCTGTTGTTTGGATTGCTTTCCATTTATTTCTGGTGCCCTGATTTAGCAGGCCTCTAATTTTGGTGGTGGAGAAATATTTCTGTCTTGTTCTTGCCATCTTTCTTGCCTGTCATGTGGTTATTCAGGGGGCAGAAAAGCTCCTAACAGGGCCCAGGATTACTGCTTAAAATCCTCCTGGTTTCTCTCATACCCTGAAATGCTCCCAGTAATTGGTAATGGCACTGCAGACACTTAAAATCTGTGAATCTAGAAAATACTTGACATTCTGAACTACTTTACAGTGACTCATGCTTCTGCTCTACAGACTCAGTCTGTCCAGATGGAGAGAATTACATGCAGCAAATAGTTTCAGCTCTGCTGGGAGATACTTTCCTAAAGGAATGTGTTCTCACCTCTAAGTGAGATCTTCTGGAGGATTACTGCATGCTACAGTCAACAAACCAACGGGGAAAAAAGATGCACATCTTATAATAGAACACTGGCATGAATCAAATCATACAAACAGATGATTATGGGCATTTTACATAACCAGTCAAAATTAGTTTGTCGTCAGTTTGATCACATTTCTGGAGCCTATTATATTTTATTCAACTTTGAGACTGACTATTATTAAGTTAAGGTGAATTTACTTAAAGGGGACACAATTTAAGCAGTTTTAATAATTGCAGCAGTATGTTGGACCTAGTAACAAATTGAAAACATGTATAAGCATTTAAAATTCATTCTTTAGATCACTCAGTATCAAATTCCAAATGCTAAAACTGCAAACTGCTTATCCTGAGAGGCTTAAGGAGGCAATAATTAATTAAAGCAAATTGCAACAAAAGCGAGTGGCTGTCTGGATATTTGCCACTATCACAGAGCTTTCAGGGCTTAGCAGAACCTTTTGAAGCTTGATCTAAAATCTCTAAATCTTGACTAAGTGACTCTGGAATCAGGGTCCTTCACAGCATTCTGGATGAACAGGCTGCTGTAATGGCTAGAAGTAACAAAATGCAGAGCACCAGTATTACACTGCTTTAGTTCTGTTTGAAATTAAGTGATTTTCTCTTTGTAATCAATCTATTTATGTGCGTTGCTTCCTCAGCCACTCTCTCTATTCGAGATTATTTATATTAATTAAAATTCAAAATATTGTCCTGCTCAGAGAAACTCAGCTAACTTCAGTTGTCTCAATACACAGCAAAGTATCAATTTAAACTATGCACAAAGCTGAGCCCACTGTCAGGTGCTGCACAGGAGGGAGTTCTGGGGCTACACTCCTCTCTCAATTCATGTCCCCATCAGCATGTGAGGAGTTAAACCCCCACACCATTAGCACACATCTCTGGGTCCCAAGTGGAAAAGGTCCCACCCCAGGTGTTTAAAACCCTGCATCCTTCAAAGACACCTACAGAGTTTTGTCAGGGGTGTGAGCAAGTGAAAGCAGCAATAAACATTCTTCCTGTGCTGGTGAGGGAATAGATTCCAAAGATCCTGCAACTACACGTTTTAAAGAACTTCACAAAGTTAAATGAAAAGAAAGTATCACCCAGGATTGCTAATTGTTAATTTTTCCTGTGAGGGCAGTGATGCTGAGAGCAGCACTCAGAGGAAGATACAGACAGTGGGATTATCATTTCCATTTGTTCATCCAACACTGACAGCCAACACAACTCCCTTGATAGACCACACAAAACTTCTGCTTCAATCTCAGCATCCTAAAGTCCTAGTGAACCACAGGGTCTGAAATAAACTTTGTGCAGGTACTTTAAACATCCCTTCTGTGATGGAAGCAAAATGTTTGTGACTGTACCCCAGGTGTGGAGTTTTTTAGCTCTCAATTCAAACAAGCAAAATGGAACCGACACATTTCCTGCTTAGCCCAGAAATGACTGTTAATCTTGTTCTACTTAAAAACTATTTCTGCCTTTGCTCTTTTCTCACTATGACTTCCTATCTTGAAATGCCTCATAACAGAAGTACCGAGTTCACCTTTCCCCTTGTTCTGAAGGGCTGTGTGTGATCCCAGCACTGTGCCAGCTCCACCCGCAGCCTGCACGCCGCCCGTACCTCCTGAACAAAGTTGGGAGCCTCGGTCCCCTGCAGAATCAGGCTGAAAATGTTTCATTCTATAATCTTCTGAAACCTTTAGAGTCTTTCCATGGTAACATCTCAAATTCTGACTTTGGGAAATCTTGCTGCTTGGTGCAATCGTTCTGAAGTTTTGCCCTTCTTTGTGTGTTATCAAAGTACAAAAGCCACTTGAAAACCTGCTGGGAGAACTTTGAAAATCTTGTACCATCTCCTAAGGACAAATATTTTTGACACTTACTTCCACAATTGTATAACATCAGCAAAGCTGGTTAGGTTGAGCTTTTTAAAACATTTATTTCTGTAAATACTGTAGCAGAATAAAATCTGTATTAAAATCTGCTAGGAAGATCTGCTTTACCTTCCCATTGTTCCAGAATAGCAGCAACTGGTTTTATCATTATTATACAGTTTTCTATATTTTCCTCTGTTCCTTTTCTTGAATATCCATAAATGAAAACATTCCAAAGGCTTAGATAAGTAAAAGTATTGTTATCTAAAATACATTTTAATGTGTAAGTAAACACTGTATTGGCCTTTTTGACTTCTTCATGCAATTTGTATCAAGAATATTTCTTTTTCTACTTCTTACACTGCTACTTTTCTCAGCTCCAGCCATAAGAAATGCTTTTTAGTTTATTATATGTCTCTAGTTTAGATTTACATCACTATTTCTAAAAAGAAACATATCTAACATATCTGTTGGTTTTGTAACACGCTTGGTGGCTTGACAATGAGCAAAAAATTGGATTTTTAGTGCTTAAAAACCTCAAAGGATTTCGATTCTTTTATCCTTTCATCAAATTTGCTCCTGTGGATTTCCCGTGTTAGGAAAGAGTTAACAACCTCCAGCCAGCAGACTGCAATCAACAGGTTGCTCTAACAGAAAAATAATAACCCTAATCCATCTTTTAAAGTTTAGGAGGTTGGACTAAATGCTGAAGAAATACCGATTAAAGCCCTCTGAAAAGCTGAAGTGGGGCCAGAACTGAAATGCTTTGTGTTTTATGAAAAAAATCTTTCTCGTTGCTAAGTGAAAGAACCATCACAATTTAAAAAAAAAAAAAAATTGTAACTTTAAAATTTCTGTCTTGCCATCTAGAATTGAATTCTCTCTGTCCATAGAAAACAATAACAAAACACTTGCTAACCTTTAGGTGGCCAATTCACAGGCAGGTGGAGAGGTTCAGGTCCCTGGAATANAAAAAAAAAAAAAAAAAAAAAAAGAACAACACACAACCCCATCAGGCACAAATGAAAAATTATGAGTTTTCTCCTTTTATCTTTTTCTAAGGGGTTTTTGTTGTTGTTGTTGTTGCTTTGTTTTAACTTAGCAGATGTAATCCAGTGGAGTTTCTTCCTCAGCCTCGAAAGGAAAAAAAAAAGGTAAATTGAGTATTTAGGAAGGTTTTATATTTTACAGAGTGTGAATATTTTGTTATCATTTTTGCTGCTATTTTTTACCTAATCTACAAGAGCTTGTATTCCTGAAGGGTATCCAGATTTCCCCAGTGAAAATCTTCAGAGGACACCTATATTTCTGCTTTAGAACATCCTAAATAGGTGCCTAAAGCTTGGTAGCACCAAGTGGCACAGTACAATAGACAGCAGCCACTCCACAACTGGCCAGGAAGGACATCTGAGCCCAGGACTATCCCTTGAAAATCCCACAAAATACAGCCAAAAAAAACCAGGGCATGCTGGCAGCCCACTTTGTTCAGTAGTCCTGCAACACCTCGGGTTTGCTGATCTAAACTGGGCAGAAAACAGACTTGAATGTTTGTTTTAACTACTGGGGACCAACAGGAGTGAGACAAATGGGGAGTGAGACAAATGACCCTGTCATATCATGGGGAATGAGAGGAAAATGGGATTTCAGCTGATATAAAAGCGCTGACACAAGTGACAGTGACTAGAACAGTTATGAACACACTGTTGTTGGGAGGGACAGGTGGAAGGTTTTGTCAGAAAAGCAAGAACACTTCTCAAACATATTTTTTACCACAAAAAGTGAAAGACGGACCAAACAGTTTTAGAAAGGAACTTGAGAACTTAAAGGAATCTTTATAATTTGGCTGCTCCGTGATAATGAGGGATAAATGTGGATAAATGTGTATCTTCAAGTGTGTTGAGAAGGGAAAGCCAGGTTGAAAATCCTGTGCTTAGGCAGAAGGCACGTGCACTCTGGGGGTTTAGGAGTCCATCTTTTCACGCATCCAGATGAGCCCCAAATCAAGCAGGATTTCTGGTGCCTTTGGTGTTGTGCTGACAGTGAAAAGCGGAGCAGCTGCACGTACAGGGAAAGGGGAGGGAGAGAAGGGAGACTCTGGGTGCTGCCCCCGTTGCTGTTCCCTGCAGGGAGCCCCTGGCAGTCATTTGCCTCCTCTCCCAGAGCTGAGGAGCCAGAGCTGAAAGTCAAACCAGCACAGCTCAGTGCGAGTAAAACCAGCAGGACTGGACTGGAGGGCTTCAGACTGCTGATCCCAAACTTTGACAAAGACTGATAAAGGAGTTAAACAGTGACTCACCCAACAGTGAATGACGAAAAACGATGCTCTGTTCTGTGCCTGTGTGGTAAAACTCTCAGATATTGCCATTATTACACAGCAGTACAACCTGACTTGCCACTGAGTGGGGTCTGGCTACTGGCCACAGGAGAAACTTAAATTCTTTTTCCGTGTATACACTAACAGCTGAGGTCAGCTCCAGGAAAATTTTACTGGAGAACTTTCTGTGTCCTTAGCTGATACAGAAAAGTGGATGTCTGGAGAGACAAGAAATCTGCCTGCCAGCAGGGTTCCATTCATGCAGTCCGAGGGCCATCGCACAGCCTGATGTATTTTGCAAGCTGACATTGCTTAAATCAATTCAGCAAAACTGGTCTTTTTCCTGGCATTGTCAACTTTTATGTGTGTGGATAAAAGTAAATGAAAAGAACCACAACTTTTTTTATTACTCATTCTCTAAACTCCTAATCTTTGTGTTCTGTCTGCCCAATGTAGACCTTTTTTGCCCAGTTAAACACTGTGCATTATTAATATCAGAATGGTACTCAAGATGACTGTTTTTTCCCAAAGGTCACAGCTTTGTGAATTGGCAGAATCTTTTAAAGAGACTATTAAAAATCTGGGCAAAAATAAATACATAAAAATATTCCAAAAACTACATTCTTTTAAACTGGACAGCCAACTACTGCCCTTCTATCAACATTGCATAACAACTACTAAGATTCATCTGGCTATTTATTCTATTTGTTGAGCCAGCAAGAACTACCACCCAAAGAGGAGTATAACCCTCACAAACTGGTCAGCCCATACCAAGAGAAAAGACAAAAACAAAAAAACCCCCCCAAAAAAACCTTAAAGACAAAAATGTGCTTGAATAGCAAAAGGGAGAGACAAAACTTCATTAGAAACAAACATGGGTCTCCTTGCCAAAAAAAGTCAGTTCAAGGAAAATTAAAACAGAAGGCAAAAGTAATGGTTCCCATAGGGAAAAGACTCAAGGGCTGCTGAGAAAATGCTAAGGCAGCCACAAAACTGAAAAGGTTCAGCTGGTTGCAGACACAACCTCAGTGTTTCACTAAAAATTGGAATTTTCTTTTCAAGTACTTGGGTTCTTTCCACAGCCAAACAACAGGGCTGGACAGGCAGACACTCACCCAAAGGAGAAAGGGAAAAAAAAGAAAAGGAAAAAGTCCAGCTTCAAGTAATCTTCCATTAAAATCACACACATCTTTTTTTCAAATGTACTTTTAATGTGTGTTAGGTAAGGCTCTAAATGCTGAATCATCACACAGTTTGATTTGGGGCTTTATTTGGTTTGAGTTTTTAGTATTAATTCACCATAGGCAGGTATGGTGAAGAGTTCTTTTATGGACTAATTTACAAGGATGGCCTAAAATCCAAGAAAAACCTTGGACATCAGAGAGAAAAAGCAGATGAGTTCAGCTTTGCTCCTGAAGTTATCAGGTGATAGGGTGGGAATGAAGAGCTCCAGTTCCTCCTCCTTGCCCAAACCTTTCTTTTGCTGACAGCTGAAAGGTTAAAAAGTGGAGCATGTTATGGTGCCTCTGCCACAAAAGAGATGTTTTGCAGGAGGAACAGGAAGGGACTTTCAGATCCTACAGACTGCAGGATTAATGAGCTGTAGTTTTTTCAGGCATATCACATCACAAACATGAGTAATTACCATTATGACACACTTAGAAGCAATGTAGCTTTCAGAGGAACAGTTGCTCCAACTCGAAAAGGCAACAAGGTTCAGTGGTTTGTACGTGCACAGACTACAGATGTATCCATTTTTCCATCTGTTTCTTATTTGTCACAGAAAAACAGATAACTGAGAACTACTGACAGGAGTTAGAAATGTTCTAAAGCCCACCAAGTACACTGACTTTAATGTGTTTCACAGAGAAAGAGAATAGGATTTGACAGGGTCATTGATCACTTGAACCAACTCAGATCAATGTCAAAACCAGTAAAAGGAAGCATCAGTAACTATAAATAGAGACACAGAGTATTCCCATCAGTGTGACCCCAGGGCAGCATCAGTCACCAGTAAACCCACTGCCAACACCATTCAGACAACTTAATTATGTATTTCTTTTTATTTTCCCCATAAGTTTCTACATAGTTGTGTTTATTCCCAACATCTTGTCAAGGAAACCCTACACTCCTGTAGCTTAGTATCCAGCTCTTTATTGCCATTGACACACCAAAACTTGGGATTTTGAACCAATTGATACTCTGTCCTTGCCATTATGAAGGGATCTTCACTTCTACCATAAGCTGGGTAGAGTTAAAACGAGACCTTTTTTGAAAGTTCAGCTCTTCCAAAGTGCCTGGGAGAAACTTGCCAACTAACTCTTCTGTTTATTGTTTTATTAATCATTTTACATATCAATATTCTATTATGCTATAGGCTATCCACTGAAAAATAGCCCTGTGACCTGACTGGTGTCTTCTTATTTAGCTCTTTCTCAATTCCACTCTTACATTATCTTCGAACAATATTGAGTTCCTCTGAAAAATATTTTGTGAATTTTGTGAGAGCTGCCAGCTAAATTCCAAGTGATAACAATTAAGTTGCAGTTGCACACTGCTTGTATCTGTGTCATACTTTTATCTAAGAGTTATACAGATTTTCACTGGGAGAAGAGGTGCTATATATAAATATATATGAACACTGAATTTAGGATGCACTGCAGGGAATGGGAGCTCTTCAACCCCTGTGGGTGCCACCGTGGTGTCCCCTGTGCCCACGCCGAGCTCATGTGGAGCACATGAGTCACATCCACACTGCAGAGCACCGGGGCAGGCTCAGATCTGGCCCTTTGCCTCTCACCTTGGGGTCTGAGAAGCTCTTCCACGTTCCACACAACACTCACCTGTTCCAGGAGTGCCCCGGGAGGGCTCCAGTTCTCATCTCGTGCTTTAAGGCTGCAATTGTTACCCTGAGCGCCTCATGCCTGGATAACTGCGAGATAAAGGCAGGGAGAGGTCATGTGGAAGAGCACTCCTGGCCGAGTGAAGTTTGTTATTGCACTGGACTTGGATTTCAGCTGTCTGTCATGGTGAGAGGTATTTCTGTCCCTCTCTCCTTTGGGTCTCATGGAGCTTTGCTTTTATCTGTCGTCAAGGAAACACCAGGGTTTTTTTCCCCCTTGCTCATTAATGTCTGCATTTTTGTTTCCATAGCTACAAAGGAACCTTAGTGTTTTAAAATAGCAGTAATTGGATTACCATGACTTTTTCAAATTTATTGACACCCTTAATGGCTCCGATTTCCAAAGGCAGACACCGAAATTGTATCAGCAGTTTTTCAGCTATTACCACGTTATCTCCTTGTCCTGAAATCCTGGGTGCATGCTCAGAAAAGTCTTCAGCACCCAGACTCAGGCTCCATACGTGGTGCTCTGAAATTACTGAAAATAGTAATAGTAATGCTCTTTACTTGGATTAGTTTCAATTTCTGATGGTCTCCTGCAAAGGAGTGCACGGGTTCTGTTGTGAATCTGCTCGATATTAACATATTACAGGTCCTTTGTGATTTGACCCCAGTAGAATAATCTGGAAACATTTTTACAGCCAAAGATCTAGGCAACTCAAGATGCCGGAGCATGGGAAAAGCACAAAGAATTGAGAGTAGCAGCATTGTTAACAACTGGTATTACTTAGCAGGGACATAATTCATGTTTTAAGACAAAAAGTGACACTCCTACACTGTCTGTGGCTCTATGCACCCTCCTACCACCCTGAAATTGTTCCTGTGCTGCCTTCTAGCACTCTTCATTTACTTGTTACCATTGCCTATTTGAGGTGCTCACAAAGCACCAGAAGTGCATATTCTGTACCCCCACCCTTTCTTCCCTCCCCCTCCTGCCCTCGGCAGAGGACAGAAATCTGCTGAATTCACTGCAAGGATGTGCCAGCAGCAGTGTCACCGCTCCTGGTGCTGAGCCCCAGCCAGAGACACACAGCAGTGCCACACTGGAACTGGAGAAAAATGACCCAACAGCTCAAAAAGCTGTAAGAGGTGGACAGACAGAATGTCCAGATACCACCTCCTGTTTTAGAAAAGCGAGCTCAAGAGAGTCGCCAACCGAAAATCGAGGCATGGCAAAAAGGTGACAAGTGGCTAAACACAAATAAGTGTGAACAAGGAAGTCTCTTGAATCTCAAATATTAGTTCCTATTTTTCGTAATGGATTTGTGTGCAGCCTCGAGGCTCAGACATTCTATTACCATAGAAACAGCATCCTGTTTCTCTGAGGATCTGCTGTAGCTGTGTGCTGTTATGGAAACAGCCACCTGAACTGCTCAACCCATGTCTATGTTCCAGTGACTGTCTTTGTAAAGATCCATTGCTAAATTATCCTTTCAGGATTTATTTTAATAAAATTTAATTGCAATTTAATAAACTCCTCAAGGCTTCTCCAAATTAAAAATACAGCAATGGAAAAAAAAATATACATTAGAATTACCTTGCTTTTTCAGTAATTAGCAACCTCTCCTAATCCTTACCATCTGCAAAGGTTTGGGGAAAAGATGGATCTGTCCTCCCTAACAACCATTAATAAAACTACTTCAGGAAAGCAAATTTTGATGTCATGTTCTGTGTAAGGACTCCTTCACACACCCATCCTGTGTGCCAGCATGGAAATGAAATTCAAAACATAAGAAGGTGCAGGGAGAAAATGTGACTCACATGACTGAACTGGGAATTCTCACATTTTAATTCCAGGTGAACCATTGTTTGTCTCAGAAAAGCCATCCGAGACAGATTTTGGAAAAGATAACATGTGAGTTGGAAGCTCAACTCCCACTAATCTTTTTCCTGGGAATTGAGTCCTTAGCTGATCCTCGAAAATCTCCTCAACATTTTCATATTTGTAACATCTGAGATACTACTACTTACATATTTCACTAGAGTTCTGTGGGCATGAGTATTTTGTACTTTCTTGAATAAAGCCATGGAAGAACCAGGAACACAACTAAAAGGTGCTGTTCATGTTAATAGTCAGCTGTAAAGAGCTTCCTGCCCAATTACAGGGATTTTTCTATGTAGTTACTGCAACTTAAGACTGTAAATTCACACTTTTTATCTTCATCTTTTTTTTCTTTCATCCAAATTATCGACACCAAGAAGGTCCTTTCCAACCCAAACCATCCTAAGAAGGTTATATCCTATGTCTTCATTCCTACACCAAATACCAGTTATTATGGCTTGTAAAGGGAACATTTCCTAACACTGAATATCTGAACATCTCTGATTACAACAGCATTTTATAATGTATAAAGAAATCACCCAAACATAAGGAATTTGTGAGCATAATTCAAACACCTCCACTGGACTTCAGGGAAGCAGGAAAACAAAAGCTACTCAGAAATGTGTCAGTTTTGAAACCCAGGTCTTTTCCCCTCTTGAGAGGGATGCAGTGATACCTCAGCAATATCACCCTTATCATCATCATTTTTTTCCTTTAAAATATTTACAGCCTCTTTTATCAGCAAGGATTAAGACATGTGACACTGAAACACACATCTATGAAGGGAACAAACATTGATTTTTGGAGTGAGCAAATTAAATGAATTTTAGTCGTCTCCAAGTTTTGTGATTGATGAAGCTTTGTGGAGGCTTTTTATTAATATCATCATTTTCCTTAGAGGTCTCCTTGCCTGCTGCTCCCCTCAGTGATGGATCTGGCAGCACCAATCCCTGTGTGAGTCTGTCTGCTCAGGAGTGTCCAGCTGGTCACACAGTATTTGTTTTTCTTGTTCCTATGCTACTCATCCCACTGCACATTTGGGAGCTCCTGGCTTTGAAGACCCATAGAATGCACATCTTGATTAAAAAGAAGAGCTGTGCTCTTCATCTTGCCTTTTATAGACCTTTATTCTTAATAATTACTGCTTTACAGTATTTTGTGTATTTCAGAGAGCTCCTGGATACTCAGAATTTTTCATCAGTAGAAAGTGTATGTAAAAATTCCTCCTATTTCTGAGCATGAAAACCAAACACTGACACTAAGAAGCTTAAACTCCATTTTTTCCATCTTATTAATCATGAACCTGGTGGATATCCCATTGAATCAGTGCACTAGAACTGATATAAATATTACTTGTGCAGCAACTTGGAAGTGGTTCCTAAATAACTCAATTTAGAGAAAAAAATAAATGGAGGCAGCCAGGTAGAAAGTGCTTTAATGTACACTATGCAGGACCTAGATATGAAAAATGGCGTTTTAAAAGGTTTTGTGAGAAGAGCAGTCAATGCTAAAACTACTTATTCCTTTTTAAAATATTTTTAACTTCAGTTTGTAGCTGTCTGTTAACATTTTGGACTCTGTGCTCATGTAACAGAGAACATACATGCATCCTCAGGAGATGGATTAATTCAAGCTGACTTAATCATAGTGGGATGAATTTGATGATTTCTCGGTGCATGGAATTTAACTTTTCCTTTTTTTATTTATACACGTGGCTTATTCCTTTTATTATTGCTGAAGCACTAAGTTGCAGACAGCTTCATTTCAGCAGCACAATGGTGAAAAAGCGTTTTTCTCTCAAAGGGCTCTCTAATTAATCAGCAGTACTGAGGCTGCGCTAATTAACAATAATAGGGGTGGTGGAAGGCGTAGAAGGGTCTGAGGGCTCAGTCCAGGCTGTGAGGATTTTACTTGCTGTCCTTCACAAGTGCAACACACCCAGGGCTGGTCTCCAAATGGATATTTAACAGCTCATATGTTCTTGTAATATTTACTAAATTCTTAGAGCCTCTTCAAGTTGTTGCATATGTTTGACTCAACTTCTCTTGGTCTGTGTGTAGCAGCTTTGTACAGGCCTGCTAAATGTGTTTGGCTTTGGATCAGGACAGAATGTAGTGGAGTTCTTTTGCAGGATTTCCAAGATTATAAGTATTCCCACATATTCCTCTCACTTTCCCTCAGTGCTGTAATATTTCACAGCTATGTACATAAAAAAGCCCCCACGGCCTGGGGGGTCACACGGTGGTTACAGGAAATGCAGATTCAGGCATTTTATCAGGCTGGACCCTGACATCACACCGTCCCATGGCCTTTGATTTTCACTTTTCCTAAAAGGAATCTATGACTTCTACATTAGTGAAGATTTTATGGAGTTTGCTTACTTTACAGTATAATACGTTTATTAGAGCATACCATGAAAGAAAATACTTTTGTCCCAACTGGGCATGAAGAGTATTCTGTTACTTTATTTGCATGGAAGATCCTTGCATTTTGTTTTCATCTTAAACTCTCCTATCTGATTAATATTTTTCTTTTTCTTTTATAGTTTATCCCTTAAGTTGGATGAAATGAACTCATGAGAATCCCTCAGAAGGCTGTTTGGAAAAGAGAAATATTTTCAGTGAAGCTACAAACAGGAAACCAGATAAAATATAAAAAATTTAAAACTGTCAGAGTGCCTCAAGCTCAGAAGGACAAGGATCATTTTCAGGTGCAGTTTTTGACTTCCATGCTCGCTGTTCCCCTGCGAGTTGTCAGTTCTTTCCAAACACCAACATTTCTTCTCAGCTTGGGGTTGGGAATTCCCACTGTCAGCCCCAGAGGACAGGCTGGGACTGAGCCTTAAGCTGCTGTTCCTATTAAAGATCTGAGGACTGAGGTCCCAGAGAGGGAGTCTTGAGTTCTCAATTGCTGAGACTGGATCCTCCCCCTGCAAAAAAATAACAAATACAATCCCATCACTAAGGACAGCAAAAATACTCTTAAATCCAGGGTCCACCTGTTCTCTGGACCACAAATCTTTGAAGGAAAATTGGTTTAATGGCTTGTCTTCAGCAGAGCTGTGTGGTCAGCCATGGGCACATGAAAGCCTACGTGCCTCAAGACAGGTTTATAACTGTTGTGATCATTGTCTTGGTGACAGTTGAGATGTCAGCACTGATGACTGTGGCCACTTCCATTCAGTATTTTGTGTATGACAAAGTGACAACTTTTATTTCCAGGTTGTGGTTTCTTTAAGCCATGTCCAAAGACAGTTGATGGAGCACAAGATTTCTAAAACAAAGAGTTTGATAGAAAGTCTGGACATGGGAGCAAGGCCTGAAGACCATGAGTTATGTTTGTGATTTAGTACATACCTCTGACCATGACCTGTTGTCACTGGTTCTTCAGGCTTTGCACTGAAAGTTGCACCCAACAAATGTTTGAGAGCACAGTGTTTTTATATGAACTGTTGTCATGTTTTGAATTTCACAAGGATCGCTGGGGGAGAAACATGGTTATCTCCAAACAACATAAAATCATCAGCATTTTCAAAGTACTTTAAAATTTGTGGTTTTGTCTTTAATTGTGCTGTTACTGTGCTTGCTCATGAGTTGTGGGTGATAACATGTGATTATCATCTGCCTACTTGATCACATGCACATTTGTGATGCCTGCAAGAGCAAACATTATCTGGCTGGGATCTGTCACATCCTCAGAGTTCCAGAGACTGTTTCCCAGACAACAGGACAGCCCCCTTCATCCACCAGCCCTGCACACCGCCGACCTGGGCTCAGTCTAACACCTGGTGGCAGCTGCTGCTCACACTCCTGACACAGACAAGATGTTTGTAGAGCCACAATCCAACTGCCTCAACTCTGCAAGTCAAGCAAACTGCACAGCCGAAATTAAAAAGTCAAAATGAGTCAAACAGCACCTACCTCGTTGCAAATTCTGAGTCAGTTTTTAAATTGAAACCAGATCATTCCTTGCCAAAAGCCATTTAAGGGCCATGTACTACCTGTTTAAGACCTCTGCTGCCAAACATAAAGCCAAGCACAGCTGTGTAAGGTGGTAAATCATTTCTCTGTGGTAATTTGAGTGTGTTAAAACAAAGGAGCCCAGAGGGCAGGTGGAAGAGTGAATGTCAGAAGCAGCTCAGGCCAGCTGGGTGGGATCCTATGTGCAGGGCGTTTACATTTTGGTTGTTGTCAGGTGGGGGAGGAAGCTGATAAGAAAAATAATTATTTGCATTCAAATTATATAAACAGTGCCAGAGCCTGGTTAGTGTAGGCAGTGTTAGACAGTGTTTCCCAACTGCAGGAGATGTATCACATGCTGGGTAAGGAAGGTATATGAGGCAACAGCACTCTGAAGGTGTGCAGCTCTAAGCCTCTTGGCACATCTTATGGCAGAAGAATAAAATAAAAAGGATCTGAAAATCAATTGTTTGTCCCAGATCATTCTATTAAAAATGCACATTTTTAATATGCCCTAACTTAAACTCTGTGTTGTGAAGCAAAGAAAATGTCTAGATTTTAATTTATTAAGAGGGGGGCAGGATGTCGGTGGGATTTGGGCAGAGTTCTTCAAGGTGTGCAGGGGTATTTGGGGAAGGGAGAGATATTAATCGGCAGGTAACAAAATCTCAGTCTCCCCTTGATGTTCTTAGTTCCAATCAGCTAAAAATGAGCTGCTGCAGCAGCAGTGTAGCAATTAACACTTCAAATCCCAAGCTGTCTTTCCACATCAGGTGACCACAAGTTTCTGAAGATCTTATCACTAATTTTTTGTTTTTCACTCGTTAAGAATGACTTCAAATGTGAGGGTTATTTTCCCATTTCATTTATGGCTCACTGTGCAAACAGAAATTTAGCTGCCTTGTTCCCTCACAGTGTTCACCCCGGCCACGTGAAGAGCTGTCCCAGAGCAACATGAGCAGCAGCCCCAGAACAGAAATAACTGTCCTCAGGTGGCACCAGGGCCAGCTCACACAGCTCACACAATTCACAGAGCTCACACAGCTCACACAACTCACACAACACACAGCTCACACAGCTCACACAACTCAGCTCACACAGCTCACACAACTCACACAACACACAGCTCATACAGCTCACACAGCTCACACAGCTCACACAACACACAGCTCACACAACACACAGCTCATACAGCTCACACAGCTCACACAGCCTGCCCAGAGCTGCAGAGCGGTGGCACAGGGGCAGGTTGGCAGTGCAGCTCCCCTGCTTGAGGCTGTGAGGTTTATGGAGCTCAGGGAGTTCTCAAGTGCTGTTTGCTGCCTTCTGGTCCTTTCCCTCTGCTCTGGGTCAAATGAGGGCTACAGGCCTCAGTGATGAAGAATTTGGGACAACATCTGTTCTGAAGAAGGAAGGTGAAGGGCTTTGGGGAAATATTTTTATTCCATTTATGTTTCTCTGAAGAGACAGAGATGCATCAAAGCATATGAATGTTAATCCCTGCTACAGTGTGAGCTCTGTTCTGACCTAAGGAATGTCTCATCATGGAAACTCATTTGTACCTAACACCACTTTTCCAGAATGTTCTGTAGTGGTGGCATTTCCCCATTGGTGTCTTTTTTAGATATTAATCAGAAATCTGGAAGGATCAAAATTACTTGAACAAAACTCCTGTTAAAGCATGGGCAAAGCTAGAGGAGTTGGTACCATCCTGCACTGAGGTGTTGCTGCACTTTATTTCTGTCAGTAAAGGTATTTGTTTGTTAAAAGCACCATTTGATGTGACCTTGTCATGAGGGATGCATCATGACTTGCCAGGCATTAATGAGCAATCCTGGAAGCACTGAAAAGGAGCTTTGGCATCCAACAAAGTTTTCTTTAAGAAGTACATTCAAAAAATACAGCCAAGCACGAGGAGGCTGAGATACTGAATTGACAGCTGATGAAAGAGTGTTCATAGATGGCCAGCCATGAAGAATTGTATCATGGAAGTCACTGAAGGGGCATGTCTGGAAATCACTGACAGTTTTCTATCATTACAACTGCCAGACTGACTGAGGGAGTGGGAACTTGTTTTTCAAGCTCAAGAAAAGAGCAAGACCTTTGAATGGTTTTCATTAATATTGCCTGTGATTACCAGTATTTCACACAAATAAAACTTGGAGTTCAGATCAAGGAACATGTGCAGTGTTACTGCAGCATAGCCATATTTCAGAATATCACAGGGGGGAAAATACACCACAAAATACAATTTTCTTAAGTGTAAGAAACAGTAAACACCTCAGCTGTCTTGTGAAAAGTGCAAAGCTGTGACACCTGAAGCAGGGAACCAGCCAGAGCCCGTGACAGGGAGTACAGCAGGTGAGTACAGAACTTCCCCACTCACCCCTCTCTGTATCAGGCCCCTGCAGTGTCACCTCTGCACAATTCAGTTCTGACCCATGAAGCACTTCAGGCTTGCATTCATTGCCCTCAGAAGTGCAGCTTGAGTCACTGCCATTGTCACCAAACCCTTTTCAGGGTGGAATTCAGTGACATTTCGTGCTGCACAGTGGGCTGGCTGATGTGTGGAGCAGGGCTCTGAACCAGGGTGGTGTTTGTTTTCCGAACAGAAACACAACACCTGTATTTTTACCTATCTGTGTAGGCCTAATCAGGTTTGACCATTTGGGGTTTTGGTACCCACTATGGCGAGCAGGAATGATCTGGATATAATGCTGCAGATAAAGAGACCTTTGGGTTGTGAGTTATTTCCTGATATTTATGCTTTTTTGTTAAAATTATGAGGTTTCTATGAGGCTGCCTAAAGGGGACAAGTCACACGTGCCTACTGGCAAATACGGGTCTGGTAACACAGAATCTTCATGCCTCATTGAACAGATAAATTGTTTGGGGCCCCAGAGCACTTTCCCACAGAATTCCTAAGGCAATTTCCAGTATTTCTTTCCCATGCCAAGGGGATTGCTCTGCCAAAATCTGAAACGTAGAACCACTTCAGGCATCAGCTGCATTAAAGAGTTGAGAGCAAGCAGCCCCTGAAAGACACACACGGACTAAGGAATCTCATCATGGGTTTCCACAGGTTTTTATAATCCCTTGTAGGTGTCCATCATCATCCTCAGTGATCACTTTGTCCAGTCCTACTGTCTAGGACTGGACAAAAACTGACAGAATGTTTTCCTTTGTTTCAGTTATTAGACAGACAATGGCAATATATAGGGGCAAAGATATTGGATTTTATGGTATTATGACATATGTAAATAATTCTAATGCCTAGGATGCCACTTTTTATTCTGCAGTTACAAATGCGCATTTTATTTTCATAAAGTCTGGCTGTATTATTTATAATTGTGTTATTTCTCTTACAAGGCAGGTTTATAAGTAGTTCTACACTTGATAGCACTCAGATATAGAAACATACTTTAACAACTCTTGTTAAAATAGCCTGAAGTTTATGTGAGCAAGAACTGCTGAAATCTAGCTCCTAATTTGCGCCATATGTTGGCAGGCTTCCTTCTTGGAGATGACATTTTGCTTTGCTTCCAGTAGACAGCATTTCTTCTGCAGAGAAAAAAACCTGGAAAGGGTACAGGCAACCAGGTGGATAAAGGGTGGGTACCTGCTGCACTGTTCCTGCCTATTTAAGGGTCACCACCTTTCACAACCGTGTGTCACACTGAGACCTCTCGAAATGCTTTGCATTTTTAACATCCTTTGCGAAATTCTCCAGCTGAAAAAAACCACTCAGTGGGTATTCAGTGGATTTAGAGCTGGATCACAATCTCCCAGCAATAACTCTGTCCACTCTGACAGATCAGCAGTGTGTTAGCCATGCTCAGGAATAGTCCATGACGTGAAAGAGTCAAGGAAACAGGATCAAGACAAGTGTGCCCAGCAAAAATTTATTCTCTTAACAGCTCTCATTTAAATATTTGCTACTGGCTGAACCTGGTTTTTATCATTAAATAGTAACTTCTCTGTAAAAGAGCTGCTGGATTTGATGTTCGGGATGCACAGGGGATATTCGCGGCTGTGAGCCCTGGCACAGACCGGCTGCGGTGTCTGGCACGGCAGCCGGGTGTCAGCAATGTCCCCGTGCGATACAATCTGTTTCTGGGAAGTTCCCCTCTCACGCTTTTCCACTGAGGCTATTTCTGTGCGGGTATGAGTACACAGAGGTCACTCCTCTTTGTGTGCCCGAAACGCTACCCTGCCGTGTGACAAAAGCCCCGTTTTCACTGAACTCACGGCACTTCCCAACGCTGTCGAGAATTTTAGGAGAAAGCGCTTGATGGCGCGCCAAGAAACGCACGTGGCTGTGTTTGGTGCTGTGCCCGCCCCTTGACGGACGCCGTAAATCCGGCTGGATGAGGCCGAGGGTGAGCGGGGGGCAGTCGGTGACAGCGGCCGGGGCCTGGCAGCGGCGCGGGTTATGAAACCCTTACGCAATCTCTTACAAAACCGGCCGGGCCGCGCCTCGCACGCGTGACGTCACACCCCGCCCGCGCCCCCTGCCGGCCCAGCGCGGTAACGGTGCTACACTGTGATGTCATCGCCCAACTACGGCCGCGCTGACGTCACAGTCAACGCGCAGCCCGGGCCCTGCCGCCCCTCACCGCCTGGCCGGAGCGCGGCGGGGTCGGGCTGGCCGTGCGAGCCCCGGGCTGACCGGAGCGCGGCTCACAGACCGCGCCCGTCCGTGCTGGCGCGATGGGCGGCAGAGCCGGCGGTGCCACCCCCGGGCGCGCCCTTCACGCCCAGGCCAGGCCAGGCCGGGGGGGTCACGGCCGCCCCAACCTCACCCCGAATGTCCCCGGTCGGGCACGGCCCCGGTCACGCGGTACACGCCCCGTGACGTCAGCGCGACGCCGCGCGGCGATTGGCGGGCGCTGCCCGCGCAGGCGCGCGCTGCCGGCAGCGGAGCCGGGCCCGCGGAGCCGAGCGGCGGCGGAGGCGGCGGCCCCGGAGCGCGGCCGGGCCGTGCCCCCGCAGCCATGAAGATCTGGACCTCGGAGCACGTGTTCGAGTAGGTGCCGTGCGGGGCGGCCGGCGGGCGGCGGTGGGGCCGGCCCTGGGCACGGGGGGGCATTCTCCGGCGGGCCGGGGGCTGTGAGGGCACTGCGCCGCGCCAGGGCCGACCCCCGGGAGCTCCGCGCCGCAGCCCCGCTCCGGCGGCCGCGGCCTCTCGCCTCCCCTTGACCTTCCCCCGCGCGTCCTTGCCGGGCCGGGGTCACGGGCTGCGGAAGCTCGGCGGGGGCTGTTCCTGTGTGGGGCCGCCCGGGCTGTGAGCGGCGTCCTTGTGCTGCCCCCGCCCTCACGGGGCAGCGCTGCCCGAAACACCGTGAGGCCTTTCATGGTGTCGGGGCTCAAGTGCTCCAGAACAACGGCGGTAAAAATAATCTGAAAGGAGTACTCGTTAGAGGGAAGTAGAAAATTAATAAGTCACTCCAGTATTACGAAAATCTGGATAAAGTGCAATCTTAGCATAGTGTCACAGGGAAATCATTCTTATCCAGTTATAACAGAACTCAGCACACCCAATTAGTCAGGTGTGTTGTATACTTGATTTTCATGTGCACTGCTCAGTCAACGAAATAAGAGATTTTTCTCCAGGGAAAGATGTAATCCTGTTGAAAACAGAGGTGTGCAACTTAATGCCATGATTGTGTTTGGGCAGTCACCCCTGGGAAACTGTGATGACAGCTGCCATGAGGAAATACCCCAACCCCATGAACCCCAGCGTGGTGGGAGTGGATGTTCTGGACAGACACGTGGATGCCAGCGGGAAGCTGCACAGCCACAGGCTCCTGAGCACAGAGTGGGGAATTCCATCCATTGTGAAATCGGTGGGTGTTGTGTCACAGGCCAGAAAGTGACGCCGCGGGGAGGGGAAGCTCCTGGGCCAGCTGTTGTCGTAGATCTGTATCATTTCATAACTTTAATGGTTTAAGCATTTCTGTATCAGGAAAGCTTAACAGCAGCACACGGTGATCCCAATAGCCAAAAGTTGCCTGGATCTCAGACTGCTTCCATCTGGAAAATGAGATCTGCCTCTCCTCAATACCTTTGTTTTCATCTAAATCCTGTTTGTGTTCTCTTGGTGTCTGTTCAACACAAAAGCACTGCCTGTGCATTTAAAGGCATGAAGAATTGCAGTGGAACTGATCCCATCTCTGTTTGCCTGTCCCCAGCTCATCGGCACCTGCAGGACGAGGACCTATGTGCAGGAGCACTCTGTTGTTGACCCTGTGAAAAAAACAATGGAGCTTAAATCCTGTAATGTAAGTAGTTGTGTTTATGCCACTGACGTGGATCACAGAGTGTAACACCACCTTGTACATATGAAAAGGAAAATCAGCTTGAAAATAACTTGAAAATTGCATTAGAACAATACAAATTAAGGTTTAAGTCATGTGGTTATAGTCGATCAGTTGTATTTTTCAGGAAGGAGCCATTTGGCTCTTGGAACATGTCACTGTTGAAGCTGTGAACATACTAATGAGCAGGAGGAGTTTTGGGGTGGGGTTGGTGTTGGGAAAAAGTCTTTTAAAGCCTCTTGGTGTATGTACACTGCGACTGTTTCCTGATGCTGTCACATTGTGCTCTCTGTAGTGCTCTGTTATTTGTATCAAGGGGTAATCCTGTCCTGTGTTCTGCAGATTTCATTTACAAACCTGGTGTCAGTAGACGAGAGGCTTGTCTATAAACCACACCCTCATGAACCACACAAGTGAGTACCTCCCTGCTAAGATTGCCCACTACTACCCATCTTGTTTTGAAAATGTCCATGGTTTCCCTTGATGAGAAGATGAGGTTTACATGGCCTCTGTTACAGTAAATTGTCTAAAACAGGATTAAAGGGACTGTCACCTCCTGCAGTGGCATTGGTTCTGCAGAGCCACTGGGAGACTTTGGGTCATGCTGTGCTGGGGTCCAGTCCAGGGTGTTCTGTCTGTAACTGAGTTTGTGTACATCTGCAGTTTTCAGCTCCTTGTTCCTGATCTCCCTGTCAGCCTGAGCAGAGATCTGCACTAGAAAGCACATTTATGTGCCTTTAGCCTCTCATTTTGGAGGTTTGTGTTTTGCTGGTTGCTCGGTTTTTAAGGCAACGTAGATCTTAGTGAGTCTGTACTGCTGGAAGTGGTGATAATTCTGAAGGCTCATCCTAGGGATTCTAACACTGGAGTTCATTTCTGTCATGGCAGTCAGAATGTCCAGTCCCTATTGTTGAAGGGGATGTTTTAACACTGTTTTCTCAGTGTACTGGAACTCCAAATCTGTTTCCACTGTTAACATCCTGATGCTAAAGATGGAAATGGCTGAGAGCCACAAAGGGAGACTTGGGCTTTATTTTATAAGTAGAAGCATAATGCTCCTACTTCCACAGTGTGGAGGTGGGTTGTGTTTAGGGGGCAAGAAGTTCTGTGTTACACAGCAAAGCTGATGAGGGAATGTACTTGTAGGGAGGATGGAGTTTTTTTTTAAACTACTCAGAGTAATTCCATTTCCTGCTCTCTGTTTCAGAACTGTTCTGACACAAGAAGCAATAATATCTGTAAAAGGTGTCAGTCTCAGCAGTTACCTAGAAGGGCTAATGGCAAATACAATTTCTTCCAATGCCAAAAAAGTAAGTATGCTCTTTGTGTAAAATGTGTGATCACTGGCTAAATGTCAAAGGGAATAAACATCTCTGGTTTACTTTTTGGCTTTGTCAGCAGTCTTAGGAAGGGGCCACATAGTTCTGCCGCCTTTATTGCAGGGACTGAATGCTCAACATGCTGAACTTCCTCTTTTTATTTCTTGTGGATGGAGATAATAAATTGTTATTGGCAAAGATCTCTGAATCTTCACTAGAGAAAACACCTCCACTCACTCAACAGTGGGACACTGTCATTCTTTTGCTGCCCTCTTGATGCAGACTATTCATTTTTGCTGTCAAAAAAGGATCTGCATTCATACAGATCTGAAATAGTTATGTGGGAGCAATGAAACAGTATTTTAGTTGAGTCTGTCCTCTGGCAATCCAAAGATATCTTGAGTTCAGCCTCGAGAACGATAAAGCAGTCTGGGTAAAAAGTCTTTTGTGGATCATAATATGAGAACTGCTGGTATAAGGAATTGTTTTCATGAAACGTAAGGCAGAACATGTTCCAGCAGTACTCCAGTTATTGAAATAACAAATATCAGAGGCATGTATTTCTGTTCCTTCCTCTTTCAACTACTGTGTCTTTAGTCATTTTCAGTAAGAGTTTAACTGATTTACTTATTTACTAAGATTTACACACTGATAAACTTTTTTTTAACTGTAGGGCCGTGAAGCACTGGAATGGGTAATTAAAAGACTGAATGCTGAAATTGAAGAGTTTGCAGCTTCAGCAAGAGGAACCATGAGGAATTCGATGGCAGCAGCAGCATTTGTAGAGAAATGATGATAGTTCTTAGACCTGTATCACTAACGAGGCTTAACGACCTGCAGCTTCTCTCCAGGCCTAAATACATGTATCCTTTATTATTTAAAGGATGTGTGTATTAGGCACGTTATAAATTTAATCTGGAGAAAAGCTGAATTCTTACCAAGGCTGAGGCTCAAAGGCTATTTAATACATCGGGTCAGCTGGACCGAATTGCGGTTACAGATGAAGAAATAAATTTCAAGTGTAGTTCCTGTATTTACATGAACACTAATTTATAATGTTTGCAGATATGAAATAGCCTCATTTAGTGGTGAGGCTGCATATGGTGGAGGACACCGGCATGTTAGGCTAACTTTTATTTTTTTGTGTGACTTACGGACTACCTCTTTTGGGACCAAGCCCAAAATTAAGCAGAATGGTTGTTCCAGCATTGTTCTTTTTGTTGATTTTTGACAGTTGTGTGATACAACTTGGTTTTACAGAAAGCTTATTACTTGATGCTTGACATATAAAAGAATGTACAAAATATTTTTTGATAAGCTTTTTAACTTGACTGGTTGAACTACCACGGTACTCAAATAGTTTTTCAGTCACTCTAGGTAAAGCATCAAAGTGTCTCTTACCTATCTACCAAGACCTAAATCCTGCTCCTAAATGCAAATTAATGAGCTGGGCATGCAGTACCTAAAAATCAAATTTTATCTTAAACTTCTATAATAAATATCTCCATTTCTAAAAGCCATGAAGGTACAGTAAGCATAGAGCCTTAAAATCTTGTAAGCTGCTACAATAGTAGGTGTTCACTTCAAAGAACCAACTAAAGACTAAAAAACCTTTGTGAAGGTGGCTGAGGAGATACCTAAACAAAAGAGGAAGTCGTATTTAGCAGTATCTTCATTAATTTGATCACGGTCCAGAAATAACCTGCTCCATCCACTGGATATTGCGTTGTCCTTTACTTTAACCAGTGTTCTAAGTTCCAGGTCCCTTTCCCCTTTGAATTAATTTGCTCACAGTACAAGGCCCTTCATATTCCCAAGGGTTTCACTCGGTGTTCTCCAGTCTCTGTTTCCTGGTACTCATTGCAGGTTCTTGGTACTGTCACCAGTCAGTGGCTGCAGGAACTGAAAGGTCAGCCCTTGGCACTGCCATGCTGTGCTGGGTGGTCCTGGGCACCTCACAGGGACTCTGTCCCTCAAGGTTCCTTCAGTGTGAACAGAAAAATGCAAAGGCACAGCCCAGATGGAGCTGATGGTGGTATTTTGGTGGCCAATGGTTTTTTCCTGGAATTTCGGTTCTAAGTTTACAAGAGATTTCAAGACCCTCAGCCTTTATGAACTGTAATGTCACCCAGCCCAGCATATTTGATTTTGCATGCCAGTTCTGTTATATCAAATTGCCTATTAAGTAGTGTCTGCTATATAGAGAACCAGAGCTTATTTTAACAAACAAGAACACTTCTGTAAGGTTTGTGCTGGGGGAAGAAAACAGGAATATAGATATATAACTTTTAAAAATTAACTATTCTAAACAGAATATTTTTCTAAACAGAAATGGTTTGAGACTACCTTACTAATTAAAGTCATTGAGATTTGCCATACTTTTACAGGACATTATTACAACTGAAACAACATTTCAATTTTACAAGTATATGTGAAACTTCTGCAATACCATCATTTCTGATGGTGCCATCATTTCTGATAAAACTGCTTAGTTTGAAACTCATTTTATATGTTTGCTCAGCCATTCGCATCATTTGATATTCTAAAGTCAGTTTTTTCATTTCCAAATTTTTCTGCACTAAGGACTGCATAACAGAACTCACAGTTTGGCCTTGCACTGAAAGAAACCTTACTGTTTCATTTTTACAGGCATCCAGCTTCTTGTGTTTTATTTATATGCCTGCATTCTCATTCTGTCAGAGTATGGCTTTCTGTATGTGGCGCTTTTTAAATAAAGTTTTGTTTCAGTTCTGGCTAATTCCTGAAACTTTCTGGTCTATTTGTGTTTTAGAACTATGAAGTGAGTAATCTAAAATGAGAGGGGTGAAGATGAGGAAATCCCTGGAGTGAGTGGCTTCTTGAAATGCATATCCTAAAATGCACGTTCACAGCTGCTGTGGTCTTTTTTTGCTTCTTAATAATTACTTTTCTGCAAATCTGGCTTTAACTTGCAATCAGACCTCACGGTTTGCTGTGGAGAATCCATCTTGTGGAAAGATTTTCAATCTGCTTGGGCTGAGACTTGTGTTCAGGTTCAGTGCAGTGAGTGTGGGTTGCTGTGGATGAATGCAGCACTGCTGAGAGGGGCAGTGCAGGGCAGTTCTGGGCTCTGGCTGATGGACCAGGGGGAGAGAAGAATTAACAAAAAACGAGAAGGAACACGGGAAGTGGAGGGGCAGAGGTGGAGGAATGTGATATGAACAAATCAGTGCTTCAAGTGCCAGCCAGGGGTTTGCTTCAAAAAAAGCAGAAAAATTGTAACCACCATTTCCTGCAACATTGCTGATCTGTCTCTTGTGGTCTGTACTTGCATTTATATTTCCAATAAATATAGTAAACATGAGCACCCACTGTGTGAGGACTGCAACATTTCCAATCTGGCCTTGACACAGCATCGGTTCAAAGGAAAGGTCAGCAACCTGCTGTTCACTTTTATGGAAGAACTGAAGAGTGCTGATAAAGAGCTTGTGTGGAAGCAGTGAGTCAGTTTAGAATCCTTCCATTTCCTAAGGTGGAGCTTGTTCTTTCACTTGCACAGGACCTGTTAATTTCTATCTTAAATGCTTTGCTTTATGTGTTGCTGCAGAACTGAATTATTCTACAGGTAAAGCTACATAGGACAACCAAGCTGAACTAATTGCTTACCTTAGAAGGACCATGAGCACCAGCTGTGGACAAAATATCTTACATCATCATGCTATTTTGTTATAACCACTTTTAGAAAGTAACACAAGTTATTAAACACATGAAAAGAGGAAGTAACACACAAGATTTTTAAAATTTGAGTGTACCTGAATTCTGCTCTGCAGATCCTGGGTCCCTCCTCAGGCTACTTATGCCAGATTTTGTAGAATGGACAGCTGAGACTTGGATGACACTGCAAAATTATTTTTACTTTGAATCCAGGTGTCCAAAAGTTGAAAATTCATGTCTTCATCTGCTTCATCAACTAACCTTCAAAACACTGTCCTGTAATGGGGAACAGCACCGAACTGAATCTTTATCTCAAGACTCGAGGTGATTTCAGCGAGGTGTTTGCTGGTGCTCTGTGCAGTGCTGTGCTCAGACAGGAGATTTACCAGGAGATGACCCGTATTGTCATCAGCATGGCATCATTTCCAGTGCCTGTGCTGCAGATTAGGGTCAGCAGCAGAGAGAACAGCAGAGCTTTACCAGCACAGCCCAGTATGGCTTACCCAGGCAGAGAAAGGAGGTAAATCCACAGCTACCCAAGGTAGGAAACGTTATTACTGACCTCTACATTTTGTACAAAGGTGACCATAATTTCACGTTTCTTGACAGTGTTGTATCATAGTAAAGAGTGCAATAACTTTGTTATTTTAAATTAGGACAGAAATAATTCAGCGAAGAGATGATGGAATTTATAGCCTGTTGGACGCTGGCTGTTTATTGTAATTTGCCTTTTTTAAAAAAATATTTGTTCTCCCCTGTAAAATGCACTTGAGAAACCTTTGAGATTAAAGATAGTCTTAAAGATATTAAAGATAACAACAAAATTATAGTGGCTTTAGATAGAAAGAGATTCCTAAGGGTTAATTATGTTTTATTAAAAATATGGGGCAGCAAGCAAACTTGTCATTTCATCATAAATTATGCATGTTTGGAAAAAGTAATTTGTTTTGCCTCTTGATCTATAAACATTGTACTCTTGACAGAATTGTAACCTTGTTGCAACACCTCTTAAATTACAGAAGCATTATCTATAAATGTTAAATATATTCAAGAACTTTTTGGGCTGTCATCAATGGTGTGTAAGCAGCTCTTTTTTTAGCCTGGCAATTTTTGCCTTGTGCTAAATGCCCACGATTTTAACGTTTGCACAGTAAGACACCATTCAAATTCAGTGGCTGTTCAGATGGCACCTGCTTCAGTTAAGAGGTGACCTGGGTGGGAGTTGCACCCGCGGTGATTATGTTAAATCCATTACACACTCATCTGGACATGGGTTGTGTAAGAACATGGGCAGAGCTGGGGTGTGTTCACCTGCAGCCTCCTGTAGCTGTGTCTTGCACTTTCTTGGTCGGTAAAACGTGGTTGTGACGAGGGAAGAGCTTTTTGTGCCTTCCTGTGCCTGTCTGGAGTGGCAGCCACAGGTCTGAGTGCTCTGAGCTTTGCGCGCAGTCTGCAGACGAGAGGAGGCAGCTGTGGATCAGCCTCTTGAGCTACTCACACTATAATTAGATGCACCTTTTTGAACTGAAATTTAAGCTGCTCTGTTCCCTTTTTAATCACGTCTGCCTTCTATCGTGACTTCTCTTTACGGTATTTTTATTAAACAATTCAAACTAGCACAAATAAACAATTATTGTTACTATACAGCTTTTATATCCAGAGGTTTAAAAGAAAGGTAACAAAATAAGACCACTTTTTATCTGAATAACATTTAGAACTGTAGTTGTGTACACAGTGAAATGTGTATTTCTTGGACATAGAATCAGTTTAGTACATTGTTAACTTCCAAAAACAAATCCTGCACATGCTACACAAAAATAAATATGGTTGAACAAGGACAGACATGGCAGGAGAGAAGACTTCTCTGCAACTCTATGTGTGATTCTGTACTGGTTCCCTGCAAAGGCACAATGTTCTCAGTAATTCTGTGGGCTCCTATTACTGGAGCTTTTCTGCACCAAAAGAGAAACTACAAACTTTGAAACTATACAGTTTGAATCATTGTTTTCAAAAAAGTATTTTTTCGGGTCATGCTGTCTTTTTGTTTTGGGGTGATGATAGAGACCTTTTGTTTTAAATACTC
This sequence comes from Cyanoderma ruficeps, assembly GCA_008694505.1. Lineage (NCBI taxonomy): Eukaryota > Metazoa > Chordata > Aves > Passeriformes > Timaliidae > Cyanoderma > Cyanoderma ruficeps. The sequence continues at coordinate 8,174,738 of VZDJ01000175.1, forward strand.
CTGATTTAACACCCATCATGTTGGGGATTTATTTGGCTTTTCAGTGTCACCTCTTCAACCTACCTGGACCTACTTGGTCTCACTTTTTTGGCCTCCCTGGACCCCTCCAGTGTCAAGACTTTAGCCTCCTTGGAACTCTTTAAAATCCCCTTTTCAGATTCATTGGATTTATCTAGTCTGAGCTCTTCATCCTCTGTGGAATTCTCCAGTCTCACTTCTTCATCCTCTCTGGACCTTTCGAGCCTCCCATCTTCACTCTCCTCAGACTTCTCCAGTACGTCCTCTTCAATTTCCTTAGAGCTCTCCAGTCTCACCTCTTCAGATTCCTGGGAGCGCTCCAGTTTCTCCTCTTCAGTTTCACTGGACCTATCAAGTCTCACTTCATCAGGCTCTCTGGATCAGTCTGGCGACAGTTCTTCAATCTCTTTAGATCTCTCAAGTGTCACCTCCTTATCCACAGATTTCTCCAGCCCTTCTTCTTCACTCTCTCTAGACCTGTCCAGTCTCACTTCTTCGTCCTCCACAGATGTTTCCAGTCACACCTCCTCGGCTTCCCTGGACTTCTCCTGTACAATCCCTCCATCCTCACCAGGTGTCTCCGAGTACAGCTCCTCCACCTCGTCGGAATCTCTAGACCTCACGGATTTTAACTATTTCATGTTTCAGCGCTCCTCTGGATTATCTTCACCGACTCCTGAGGATGTTTCCAATCTCATCTCTACACCTTTTCTGGATGTCTCCAATCTCACCTTTCAGGATGATGCTTCTTCCCTCACTCCCCCGGTTTCTTTGGACATGTCTAACCTCACGTCCTTAGTTCCCCCAGACCTGTCCACGCTCACATTTCTGGATGTTGCTAATTGCACCACAGCGGCTTCTCTTGATCTCTGCATTTAACCTTCCTAACTTATCCCCTTCTCTCTGCAACCTCTCTCTGTCCCTCGAAACTTCTCTCCTTTATCTGTTCTCTCCTTTTTCCTCTCTCTCTGAAAATTCTAACCTGAGGAAAGTTTAGGGCTTTACAAAATATCTCCTGGCATCTACACTGGGCATGAAAACAGGTTGTACAAATCTCTGACGGTGCCTTGTAACAGCTGCATAAACATCAATATTTATTCTGGAATTTTTGTAGAGCACAATTTCTGTCACTGACTGATATCCAGTCTGCCTCAGCATGGTTGGTACCTCTCCCAAAGGTTTAGTTTTTTTCAGTTCATGCTAAATTTTTATCTGTCAAGACCAACAAATAGTAAATAGTAAATGTGTAAATAATTGTATCCAGGTTGTGTATCTCCATTATGCATTTATATCTAAGTTAATTTCACAGAATTGCAGGCAGAGGCATTTCACAGGGAGGTACGGAGAGAGATGTGGCAGGAAAAGAAAATTGTGAAGCAAAAAACAGTCGAGAAATGGGTGAGAGAGGAACCAGAGAAGCCGAGGGGCAGAAATACAGGAGCATGTAACTGGGAAAGAAATGCCCAACTCTGCTGGCATGATTTTTCTCTGCCAAGCCATCTATGTGGCCTGGGCTGCCCATGAGGCTTAAAATAATCTTAGTGCTAATTATTTTACCTATCAAATCATCGGATGTTCCCATTAAAGAAACATTTGCATGTAACATCCCCTTTCTCAATATATGTAAGTACTGCAGTTACTTGTCTTGCATCAAATGTGCTGCTTAGGTAGCACGGAGGGGCTTCCCAAAATCTTTGGTGCTGTCTTGTATCTTTTTCTTATCATTGTTATGACTGGGGCTTTGAAACCAAATATATTTCCTTTCAATAGCACTGGCACCTTTCTGTGCTAAAAGTGCAGAAACATGTTTGGCGTAACAAATATTTTTAAATTTATTTCATTTCTGCGAATTGGAAAGCTTTGCTCCAATATGCCACGTCTGTCACAAAATTAGAATACTTTTCACACAAAAATAAAGAATAAAAAAAATGCACGAAGTAAGAGTTGTTTTCTGCCTCATTTACACTAGTTATTTCTTTAAAGTTAAGTAGGAACAATTGCAATATGTGCGTTTAAGAAATGAACCCAAATTCTATGAGAGCAGAGTTGTTTAACAGTTAAAAAAAATACAGATCACTGTTGTATGCTGGAGACAGACTGACATGTCTGGTGAACAGTTGTTCTTTTTGTTCTGGTGGCTCTTCCCTGACATCACCATGTGGATTGTTAATTGCAATGGTTCTGTACTAAATAAGATCTCTAATAAAGCTGGAAATTACTCTGTGCTTTAAAAATGGTTTGACTTTGGATAAAATGAAGCAAGTGAACAAGACAAAAGCACAGGGATTTGTTTAAAAGCCAGTATTTAATCTCCTTAAGTATTTTGTCTTAATTACTTAAATGAGCATTAGGTTAGGACCAAATTGCTTGTGTATCAAACATGATTTGAATTTTCTAATAGCTTTTTGATTATTATATGTGGGAAATTGACTATTTTTTCTTTGCGTCCATAGCTTCTAGTTTACTATGTTGTCTGTTATGGATTTGTTTAGAGCAAATGATTGAATTTCAGGTGTTTGTATCAACATCCAAAGGAAACCCATGGCAAGACACAATGTCCAATTTGACGGAACTGTCACACACAGATGAACTCTAAAATGAAGACACTCTGTTAAAAAAAAAAATCACTGGCTCCACATGCTTGTAAAACGTTGGGGTTTTTTTTAATGTCTTATCTAGGAAAAAAACAAGTGATGGCACAGAGGGGTAAGAACAGATTTAGGTGCAAAACACACCACTTGCTCCGATGCTTAGATTACAAGAAGATTACTGGGGAAGGAGTTAATGTGTAACTAACACAAGTGCTCTGTAACTAGCCATGAGCCTCAAACTTGGCCTTTATGTTCCTTAGGTAACTGACGTCTAGTTTATTTCCGGCGAATTACAAGCACTGAACCACTGAACGGACACACACAGTCCCGTGGTTTTAACACCCAGGCAGGCTCCGGCGGGTCACAGGTGGAGGCGGAGGCGGGACGCTCCCATGCCGGGAAGGGCACACACCTCTCCCGCACACCTTTGGCCGGGAGCAGCCGTGAGGAGCCCAAGCACAACCCGGATCCGCCATGGCACCGCCCACCGCCCCTCACGGCGGCGGGGCCGCCCGGGCCGAGGGGAAGGGGCGGGACGAACCCGGGGCGTTTTAAGCGGAAAGGGCGGGAGCCGCGCGCCGGAACGGGGCCCTCTGATTGGCGGCTGCCGCAGGCGCGCGCCCGTGAACGGCGGCGCGCGTGAGCGGCTCCCGCCCGCTGATTGGCCGGCGGGCACGTCCCCTGCGGCGCGCGCTGACCTTGCCGCGCGGAGCCGCAGCCATGGTGGCGTATTGGCGACAGGCCGGGCTCAGGTATTGCTGTCGCGACAGGACGGGGGCGAGGGGCTGGCGGGGCGGAGCTGTCAGGAATCCCCTGGCGGGGTCACAGCGGTGCGGGGAGAATGCGGGTTTGGGGCCGGGGGAGGCGGCTTTGGGACCGGGCCCGGGTCTCACCGCCCTCTGTGCCCCCGGCCGCAGCTACATCCGGTACTCGCAGATCTGCGCCCAGGCTGTGCGGGCCGCCATGAAGCCGCAGTACAAAGCGGAGGCCGAGAGGGCAGCGGTGGCCACGGTGAAAACGGTGAAACCCAAAAAGGAGTGAAATGTAAGTGGGTGGGGTGGGCTGGGTGCGTGGCTGGAGCTCTGTAGTGCAAGAGTGGCGTTAGCGATGGTGTGTAACTGCTGAGTCCATTAATCCCCAATATCTAGAGATAATCGGCTCGATTTCCTGGCATGGGAGTGGAGGGGATTGCGGCTGGTGCGGTGCGAATGTGCGCAGGTGTTTGTGACCTATTTGCGTGTGAGATGGGAAACAGCCTCATCTCGTTAGTGAGGTGACATGAACTGTCTGCCAAGCCCTGCATTGAACCCTTTGGGGTTTGGTCAGACTCTTCATGGGCTTTCACAGAACAACTGGGGCTCTGCAGTGATGTTCACAGGTTTCTCTATGATATTCACATGTTTCATACTTTACTTGCTAAGCCAGCAGACAGCCTCTGTGATCTGCTCCTTCCCCTGATCAGCAGATTCATTGTATGAATTATCTGCTCTCTGTGAGACGGATGCTGCTTGTACCTTTATTTGTGCCATTCCATACATCACAAGCAGTTGAAATATTTTCTGTTCCGGATAGAACAGCTTCTATTCCTGATCTGAGACTAAATATTAGTACCTTTTGTTTGAAGTGTACCTTGTACGCATTCTTGAATCAAATAACTTGTGTTTTTAATCTCTTGTAGGAGCTGATCTGAGGTGAATAACAGCAAACTGCAAAGCTGTAGGCAAGCTCAAGACTGCAGTATAATGTCATCACATGAACTGTAGAACTTGCCTCTATGTAAATTGGCGTGCTAATAAATGTAATTTCTGAATGTGTGGAAAGTGTTGTTCCTCTTGAAACAAAATTTCTGTTCTGCAGAGACACTTTCAGTTCTGTTAAAATAAATGACTGCTTTTAGCACAGTCTGGGCATTCAGTAGCAGCCTTGTTTATTTCTAAGCCAAATTTCTTTTTGGGTTTCATGCTGATATTTCAGGTACATAAATGAGTGAGAGATTTGGTTGTTGTTTAAAACTTTTCTGCCTACTACATTTTAATGATTACTTTGAAAAAAATCCTGACTAAAATCTGTATTAACAGGTAATACAACATACAGTTTTGAAAACTGGAAGCAGGATAATTGTGCCTTGGACGTGCTGCTGGGGATGTGATCTCCAAGTCTGAGACACTGAGCAGTGAATGAGGAATTGGGAGACCTGGTGTCGTGTAAGAAATGGGGAAAGACACACAAGAATCTGGATTGTTTGTCCTCATTAACACTTTGTCACGACAGGGAAGAGAGGGGAGAACGGAAGCAGGAATAGGGAGGGACACTTCTTTTGGCTGGGAGGCAAAGATGCACTTCTAGCTGTGTGGTTTTGGGGGAATTTTTTGCATTTTCCCGCTGCTGTGTGTCCTCACAACAGGGACAGCCTTGTCCACTTGCACAGGAGAATTGGCTTCAGGTTCCTTCACCAAGGCTGAACTCAAACATGAGGCGTTACTTTCTTCAGAGCACAACAAACCATCTAAGAGTATAACCAATGTAATTCAAAGTTAGTTCTTGCAAGAATAAACTATGGGGTTTTGTCTATCAAGTGTTTCAAGTATAAAACTTTCATAGAATGGTATATAATCTTTATTTATAAGAATATTATAAATACATTGTTAAGTAGGCAGCTGTGATGGGAAGAAATTTTTTTCACCAAACGCAAAATATGGTTTTGTTCTAGTGAGTGCCATAGAATTTATATTAAACTACAAACCATTCTACGTCATTTTTGTTGTACTGAATGTTAGGGGAAAAAATTTACAGTAGTTAGTACCTAGGAAAAAAAATACCACACCAAAACTTTTATACAACATCACAACTTAGTGTGCTAATGTCACTCAACCTTGTAGTTAGAAATAGAAACAAACCACACCACGATAATGAATACAAGCTCTGCAGTAATATAAGCCAGCAATGTGATAGAACAATTAGAGTACTTGTAAAATAAAAATGTGCATATTCAGTCATTTGCCCTCTGTTTCTGCAGATCTACATCAGTCTGTGGAGTGATAAAAGTCACTGCCATTGCAGACCTTAGAGATGTGCACGTGTTCCTAAAACAGTAACAAGTTCACAATCAGCAGGGACTGTGTTTACCTGAGAATAAATAAATGTGATGAGCTGACAGCATATTTTCCTATTGCTTATGATCCTGGTCTATATACACAGGCACAGCGGCTGTATAGTACATTCAGTATCTGTGATCATATTCTAAAAGTGAATCCATTTACAATAACGGCTGGTATGAGATAACGTGTCTTCATAGTGGATTGGTTTTGGGAGAGATTCAGTGTCAACAGTTTAAGACAGTAAAGCAGAGCTGCCATTAATTTCAAAAGCACTGTGTTGTGATATCAGATACACTTGGCCAGATGCAGGGAAAAAGTCCTGAGGAAATGTGTTATTTCGGGTATGCAGATGATGGCTATTGCTTTGTCTTTAGTGAATGTGAACAGGCTCATTCAGAGAATGTTTTGATACTTTTTACTCTGCTTCCTTTTCTGGCTTGGCTTCTGCTTCCACTTCTACCTCTTCAAATTCCTCCACGTCCGCAGTGGCATCCTGGTACTGTTGGTACTCGGACACGAGGTCATTGGTGTTGCCTTCTGCTTCAGAGAACTCCATCTCATCCATGCCTTCCCCCGTGTACCAGTGGAGAAACGCTTTCCTTCTGAACATGGCCGAGAACTGCTCGGACACCCTGATGAAGAGCTCCTGGATGGCCGTGTTATTGCCAATAAACGTGGCCGCCATCTTCAGCCCTCGCGGCGGGATGTCACACACGGCCACCTTCACGTTGTTGGGGATCCACTCCACAAAGTAGGAGCTGTTCTTGGTCTGGACAGACAGCAGCTGCTCGTCCACTTCCCTGGTGGACATCCTGCCCCTGAAGATGCAGGCCACAGTGAGGTAGCGGCCGCGGCGGGGGTCGCAGGCCGCCATCATGTTCCGGGCGTCGAACATCTGCTGGGTGAGCTCTGGCACGGTCAGGGCCCGGTACTGCTGGCTGCCCCGGGCTGTCAGCGGGGCAAAGCCGGGCATGAAGAAGTGCAGGCGAGGAAAGGGCACCATGTTCACCGCCAGCTTCCGCAGATCCGCGTTCAGCTGGCCAGGGAAACGCAGCGAGGTGGTGACGCCGCTCATCGTTAGGGACACCAAGTGGTTGAGGTCCCCGTAGGTGGGATTGGTGAGCTTTAATGTCCTGAAGCATATATCGTACAGAGCTTCGTTGTCAATGCAAAAGGTTTCATCTGTGTTCTCTATCAGCTGGTGGATGGAGAGGATGGCGTTGTAGGGCTCCACCACCGTGTCGGATACCTTGGGTGAGGGCACAACGCTGAAGGTGTTCATGATCCTGTCGGGATATTCCTCTCTGATCTTGTTGATGAGGAGCGTCCCCATGCCTGAGCCTGTGCCACCGCCAAGGGAATGGATGAGCTGGAATCCCTGAAGGCAGTCACAGCTCTCACATTCGTTCCTGACCACATCCATGACGTTTTCAATCAGTTCAGCACCTTCTGTGTAATGACCCTTGGCCCAGTTGTTGCCAGCACCTGAATTACCTGTGGACAGAATTACAGAAAGAACAGACATAAAGTTAACAGGAGAATTTTTAAAGGACCCCCAAGGCCCTTTTGGGACAGTTGCCTCCAGTCAGTTTGCTGGCAGTGTGCTGTACATGCCATGGATAAAGTTGTCAGGTCGAAAGAGGGGGCCGATTCTGCTGGACCGGACACTGTCCATCGTCCCAGGCTCCAGGTCCACCAGGATGGAACGGGGCACATATTTATGGGCTGTAAGAAAACAAAATGAATGCAAATAATTACTGCTAGTGGTCAAAGAAACAGGCTTAAAATCCACTCTGGAAAGTCCAATCCACCTAGAGTGGTTTAGGCTTTCTGTGGGTTTTTTAATTTCTTATTTTACCCTCCCTGTTGGCTCTGCTGGGCACTTACAATAAGCCTCATTGAAGTACACGTTAATTCGCTCCAGCTGCAGTGGTGAATCCCCACGGTAGTTCCCAGTGATGTCAATCCCATGTTCCTCACCAAGCACCTCCCAGAACTGCAAAGGGAAAGAGGTACAACACACTGAGAATGATTTATTTATTTTCAGCACATGTTCAGCACCAGCCCTGTGAACTGTGCCTGAAGCAGGGGATGCTTTGCCATTTACTTACCAGATCAGAACAGGGATCCTTCTCTACCCCTCCCAAATAAATTTGAGGGCAAGCTTTAGCAGACCATTTATGCTGTTTAGCTATGACCTGTGCACTAATAGGTGGAAGGCCTCAATTTGTTCTCTTTATAGTAAAAAAAAGGGATGTTAGTTTAAAATTTTAAATAACAGTTACTACTTGGTATGAGCTTAACAAAAAGATTGTGAGGGTGTGGATTAGGGACAGTTGCTCTGAGTCCTGTCATGTACAAGTGGGACCATGGCATGACAAAGCTGGCACAGGCAATTTTGTACGTGAGCAAGGCTTTCCACAAACAGCTGCTGGTCCTAAATGTCCTATCTTGACACTCATATGGATGTGCTCTTGTGCTGGGCTCTTATCTGGGCAGCAGCCACAGCAGTGTTCATGCAGACACACCCACCCACTGTAATGACCAGGCTATTCTAATATGAAAGGTCTCCTGGGTTAGCATCCAGTCCAATTTTGAGTGTACAAATACACCACTGCCAACAGGAGCATGTTCCATGCTTCATGTTCCATTAAAAGGAATCAAGATTAGGTGTGGGAGAAAGGGGGAAGAACATGACAGATCAATCCCTCATTTATCCCATGTCTTAAAAGACCTCCCAGCCCAAAATAGATAATCTTTGGACAACTTCCTACTTATCAATTAAAAAAAACAAAAAGTATGTACATCACACAGCAAGCATAGTAATTGAGGGGTCTTTTTTACTGCTAACCCAGAAAGCAATAGTGACTACTCCCTATGTCACAGCATGCCAGTGTTTGAGCTACACAAAAATACTCCAAATGATATCTGTCTCTCACAGGAGGCCAGTGACACTCTGTGTCCTTCTACACTCTTAACACAGGTTATGCTGTTCATTAATATGATCCCATATGATCTTTAAGACCCCTTCCAACCCAAACCATTGTATGATTCTGTGATATTTAAGAATAAAATGTGGCAGAGCTGCCCCTGCATGGCTGAACTAAAGTACCAGCAACACAACTTCACAGCCCTGGAATTACTGGCTCCGTCACTTGCCCCAGTACCTTCCAGAGTATGAGTTCCCCCAGGGAATAGAGTCCCAGCAGGAATGCTCTAGTGCACTTGTAATCACTGGGCCACAGTTATTGCAAATGAACATTAAACTTTGCATGAGGAGCAAATCCAGCTTTTACCTTTCATATAAAAATACTCAAGTTCCCTGCTAACATGCCATGCTTCCCACCACTGAGTTACAAGGTAATTGTCCCCCCTAAAAGTCCCCATCCACTGATGATGAGTGACCTGCTACCTCTGATCTACCAATGATCAGTGTTGAAAAGAGACCTTACCTTGGATCCAATTTGGTTCCCACACTGGCCAATCTGCAGGTGCACGATTTCACGCATTTTGTGTGGCTCGGACGTGTTGGTGGCTACAACCTCTCCCAGGCTCTCCAGCTCCCCAGAACAAGCCCTGTGCCTGCTGCTCTATCAGCTGCACCCAGCACAGCCCGGCCCCAGGGGCCCTTTTATACCCCAGGGACTGTCACTCAGCCAGCCAGGGGAGTAGCCAGCCCCAGGCACTGCACCATGAGCCCAGGGCCTCTTTACTGCCTGGCTACAGGTACAACAGCACAGGTGCTCCACTGAGTGGCTTGGAAAGCAGCATTGTCACATGCACCCCTTCCCAGTTCTCTGAGCAGCAGTGTGGAGTATGAATATATGTGCATATTCTGTTTGTGTCTCATTATTTTATATTAGACGTAATATATATACAAATATATGCGCATATAGAGAGATTATAGCCCAAAGTGAGTGATCTTAATTTATTAAGCACATGTGCTTCTGCCACATAATTTAAATTTTAGCATCGTGTGAGTCATAGAGGACAACACCCGTAATAAAAACGGTGACAACTTGTGAGCAGGAGCCTCCTATAATCACAACGTTCAGTGCAGTGCAAGGCAAACTCCAGCTCACTGACAAGCATCGTTCCTGATGTTTGACTGCATGAAGGAGGAGAACAGGAGCAGTAACAAAAAATACTCTCTAACACATAAAAATAACACTGTACTCTCAGTGATGCATAGTCCTTAAATAGTTATAAGAATCCATCATTTTTAGCCAAAACTTGAATTAACTTGTGACTGGCTTGCACAGATGCTCTTTCTTTCTCCCTGTCTCTCTCTCTTCATTTCCTGACACTAAGAAATACAGCATTTCTAATATTTCTTAATTTCTTACATCTCGGGTGTACTTCAGAATTTGCCAGGAAAATGCTAGAGGTGAAAACCCCGTTTCACAGAAGTTCTCTGAACTGAACTGTAACATTCACTGAGTGAAACATCTCATTGTGCTAAAGGAAACGATGTGAGGCAGAACAAAACACAGCACAGTCATGTTTGGCTGCTGATAACCAGGACCAGTATCACTGAGCAGCAGAAACCCAGGATAAAATGACTTCTGCAAGCCTAGAGCAGTTTCATTACATGTCAAATGACTGTCACTGCCTTGCAAGTGTTCCTTTTAAGGATGGGGAAAGGAACTATAATTAGGAATTATAATTAGGAAAGCACCTTAAACTATTTAGCATAAAATGGTGACAGTGGAAGGACTTGACTCACCGAATGTAACTACTCTACCACTTTATGGGTTGCTGGAGATAAGGGATTTCTGAGCTTCCATATGGTTCCAGAAGAAAAATCAGCTTATTCCAGGCTTCCCCTCCACTTGATGACTTCCACTTCTCCCACCAGCCAATGGAGGAACAGACAAGTGCTCCTAACACAGAGTTCAGCACCAGAAGTGCATTGTAAAAAAAGTAGAGAGCAAACATCCGTCATCCTCTGCCATGCCATGAGCATACTGAGTAGGGAGCAATAAAAGGAAGAATTTAAATTCAGATAGATTCATTTTGTTTCCTTAAAACACAATCATTTTATTGTTTTCCAAAAGATAAGTATTCTCTAAGCCATTCAGTTTACCCAGCAAGACACACAAAACGTTCTGTTCCCTTGCTACATTGTCAATATTTCCAAGGGCTCTGGATATCTTCTACGATTCCCTAATGAAATTCTGAAAAAGTTCTTTGAACATTCACTTTAAAAGCATATCTCATTTTATTTATGCACATTTCATACTTGTTTTCTCCAGCCATCCTTAGCTAAGAGTGGCAATGCACATCTGAGTTGTGAATTCAACTGCTGCATTCTGAATGGGACCTGCCTTGACACAATGTCAGTAATAAATAATAAATACAATTTAAAATATGCAATGTATTCACAATAGATATAGCTTAGGAAGAGGCTGAAGGTGCTAACTCACTGTCCAAAAAAATGACAGAATAATTCCAGGAATAAATATATTTGCTGAGCACATCTCACAAGGAAAGGGGAAAAGGGAAGTGAAAGAAACATGCAATCACTCAATAGGGGTTTTTCCTCTTGCTGAAAATAGCTCCCCAGAATCATGTGTCTCCTCTGATCTGAAGCACTTCCTTACAGAGTCTAAAGAATTCTGGCACATGACACCAGGTAGCTGAGATGCTTTGTGAAGCAAATGTAGGTTTGGGCCTCTTTTCCCTGTCCTGCCCATCTGCGTTTCTGTGAACCTCTACGTCTGACTTTATCCCAAACCCGGCCTAGGAGGGCCCTGTTTCTGTGTAGATTCAGTTACAAGCCTGTCCTTGCTCAGCCCGGAGAAGCCCCAGGCCTGTTAACAGCCCGAGGCTCTCCCCAGGCACAGCCATGGCACATGTGCAGCTGCAGATTAGCAGAGAGAGGCTCTGGGGCAGAGGGGCTGTGCTGAAGGCGCCGGCTCAGAGGGACTTTTGGCACTGGGGAGATTAGGAGCAGCCTGGCACCGGGCACAGCTATTGCAGCTGTCCCACAGTGGCTATTATCAGGCTGCCCACTGCTTCCAGTGCCTCCAGATACCACAGCCCTGGTGATGGGCTTGAGCTGAGACCACAAAGACACCAGGCTTTTGTGGTTGCTGGGCTTTTTGTTGTTGTTTTTGTTTTCTTGGTTGATTTTGGGGGTTTCTTAACGCTACCCCCAATAAATACGCATGGGCAAGGAGGCATTCTGGGATACTCTTTTTTAATGGCTTGCTTGGGAGGAACTGGCTTTCCACAGCAGCAGAGAAGACTGTTGAGAGGGAAGCCTATTCAGTTGGAGATAAGCCTGGCTACAGGCTATCAGATAATTTTAGAGATCTGTGAATGGCTACCAGACAAGCTGATGCAAGTCTTACCTAACCTGGGCTAGCTGAATCACCCTTAAGAATGATACCAAAAAAACCCTGCATTCAGTTCACGGGCTACATTCTTGCTCTGCTGTTCTTTTTGGTGCATTGGTTCTCTGTGCCTCAGTTTCTCTGATCATAGTGTGGAGCTAATAAACCTCAGGCTCTCTACAAAAAGTGCTGAAAGCTGAGGAAGAGAAGGTAGGAGGGGAGAACTGTCTGTGGTTTACTAAACCTGTTCATCAAACATGAAAGCTTCTAGCTAACGTATGGAAAAAAGACTGGTAACCCATTCACACAGTCACTAGAAGCTTCTGCAGGAAAATTAGAAAATTATTTTGACTATTGACTAAATCTTCTAGCAAGTAATAAAGAATCTTCAGATGTTCAAACCCTAAGAAGCAGCCTAGAAAATGGACACAGGCCCGTGTTCCTTTGCTAATTGTAGCATTAAAGGGCTTGAGAAATCCAGAACTCGGGACTAGGAGAAAAACAACAACCAGACAAAAAAACAGTTACGGTCGCTGGCCAGTCTAGCACAATGCTGAGGTGTGCAGGACAAAGGTGAAGAAACCTGGAACAAGGCCTGTCCCAGATACAAGCCGTCTTCTCACAACTCGTGACCACATTTTTGACCCTGCGAGCTGGAAGCGTCACTGGGGGGGCTGGGAAGGCGGGACCTCGGTTTGTTCCTCGTCCCCAAGAGATCCATCAGACAGCCCAGGGCGGTACCGGCACAGCACCGAGGAGCCCAGTCCGGGGCTGTCCCCGCCCGCCGCAGGTGAGCGCGGCCCCGCCCGGCCCGGCCCTCCCGCCGCCCTCAAACCGCGGTGCCGCCGCGTCCCGGGAGCTGCCGCTGTCCCAGCATGGCCACGCTGCTCCAGCCCCTCATCCCGCTCCTGCTGCTGTTCTGCGGCTGCCTCTGCCCGCCCGCCCGCGCCGGGCTCTACTTCAGGGAAGGGCAGCACTGCTACAAACCGGCCGCGCGAAAGGCGCCCGGCCTCAGGTGAGCTTCGGTCCCTTGTCCCCTCCCGGGGCCGCTCCCGGGTCACGCTCACGGCCGCACGGCGGAGAAGAACGCTGGGGAAGGGCTGGGCAGGCGCAGCTGGGGCTTGGAGGGGTTCGGGGGTGCCCGGGTGGGGTCTGGGGGGGCACGGAGGTGGTCTGGGGGTGCTCGGGGGGGTCCGAGGGTGGTCGAGGCGGTTCGGGGGATGCCCGGGGGGGTTCGGGGCCGCTCCAACCCTGCTGGGTTGGGGGGGCGGTCACGAGACTTCGGGGCCGGTGCGGTCACGTGATCCCGCCGGACAGTTGCGGCCTCGTTAAGAACTCGGTGAAATCCGTGGCGTTTGTTTTTTTGGGGTTTTTTTTGGGTTTTTTTTTAAATAATTAACACCCGCCGGTCCTGCTCCGGGGGATGCCGGCGCTACCTCCTCGTCCCCGTCCCCCCTCAGAACCTACCCCCGCCCACACGAGTACCTGGACGTGTCGGCGTTGCCGAAGAGCTGGGACTGGAGGAACGTGAACGGGGTGAATTACGCCAGCACCACTCGGAACCAGCACATCCCCCAGTACTGCGGGTCCTGTTGGGCCCACGGCAGCACCAGCGCCTTGGCAGGTAATGCTCGGGCTCACCCGCCGGGCTGGCTCCGCGCTGGAATCGGTAGTTTTCGGGTAGCAAAGGAAGTTTAGCTTCAAGTTACTTACAGCTGGTGTAAGGTGCTAAATCACTGCAGTGACTAACGCAGAAAAACCGAGGCTGAGATGTCTGTGAATACACCAGAACAATGGGAATGCCCAAGCTGAAGGCAAGGAGGGTTGGTTTCAATAGAAAAAGCAACCAGAGTGAGGCTGTCTCCACCTTGTCCAAAGGCAGCAAGGGGGGGATGCTGGTGTGTGATTAAAAACCTGTTTGCAGAAGGAATGTGGCCATAGCTCCTCCCAAACTGCTCTTTAGGTCCTGGGGTAAGAGCTGGGGTTTCTGCCCTCCCCTCAAAGTGTGGTAGTGGCAGCAGCAGATGCAAAAGAGTTCTCAGATCTCCTTCCCCTTTCTGGTACCTCAGCCTGTGACACTGCAGAAGGGGCTCTCCAGCCATGCTGTGAATTAGGAAATGAAAGAAATTGACTCTTGTGGGGTATTTGCTACAGGAGCCCTGTCATCAGGATAAACTGACCACCACAGCAGACACACAAGTCCGATTTCAGCAGGAATCTTCCTATCAGCCTTTTTCTTAGTCAAGGGGAAGCAGTGGTTTGCTACATCAAGACTGTTAATGTAGAGAAGCAGTTTATAAATACTTCTCAGGAAGCTTTTCTGCCAAGTAAGCTTGTTGTTGTTTCTGAGAAAATAAGGCAGCAGGGTGGTGGTGCATGTCTGAGATGGCAGGATAACGATGAGATGCTGATGTAACAGCAAGGAGATACCTCTGAAAACTTTCTCCTGCATTAAGACTGTCTCACAGAGCCAGCAGCCTGGGCTTCATGGGCTTATTTTTATGCATGGGCTTATACACAGATCACTACTGCTGTAAAAGATGCTGATCAGAGCTGTTTTTATAATGTGTATTTGAAAACTGTTTGCTGTCCAAGTCAGGAAACAGATCTGGAAGTTTTCAGAAGCTGCGGCTTGAATTAAAGGAGATCTAGGGCTCTTCAAGGCTTTAGACAGATCTTGCTCATCTCCACGTTTTTGCTGAGTTTTTAATGGGAAAAACCCCTCCTAATGGAAACCCACAATAATAACAGCCTCGGGTTGGAATTAGGTCATGCTGTGCTCCCCACTGCAGACAGCAGAGGCTTTTCCAACCACAAGTGCTGCTGTCTGCAAACAGTTACAGGTTCAGTGAAGAGGTGACAGTTTCTAAACCAGTTGCAATGTGTAGCCACCCACATGTTCCAGCAGCAAAGCCCAGTTTCTTACCCTTCCAGACCGAATCAACATCAAGAGGAAAGGTGCTTGGCCTTCTGCCTACCTGTCTGTCCAGAATGTCATCGACTGCGCCGACGCCGGGTCCTGTGAGGGCGGGGACCACTCCGGGGTCTGGATGTACGCCCACGACCACGGCATCCCCGACGAGACCTGCAACAACTACCAAGCCAAGGATCAAAGTAGGCTGTCTCTGCTTTGCTGTAGGATTTCTTCCCAGGTTTAGCAGATCTTTAAAAGGAAAAAAAAAAAATTCTTGGATTTCTTGCTGTTTGACTGACAGAACAGGTTTTCTTTATGGACCTTGCTGTGTGTCTCCTACTCCAGACAGACAGTGTAGCACTAAATCGTGCTCAGGCAAGTTTGCACAGCTGAATTGTTTTCACTTAATCTCTTAAATCTGTGACACACAATCTCTAATGTACTGAAATATTTACAAGTGTCACCTCAAGCTGACCAAAGGTGAAATTTAACCTTTGGCTGGTCATGTACGACTGGAATGGTTTCTCTGTGTCCTCAACAAAGTATTTATACTTGTGAGGTAAAGAACAGTAAGTGGTGATAATAGGGACTTTATATGTGGTTTCTAGAAAATAATTGAGTTCACCAGAGAGAATATGTGTTAATAATTACTCTGAAGTTATTAACATCAGCCTCAATTAAATCATAAAAGCTCATTGTCCTACAATCACTTCACTTGAAGAAAAGCATGTTCGTGCAGATTACCTCCAGTGGTAATCTCACCTCTGTTTTACAGAGTGTAGGAAGTTCAACCAGTGTGGAACTTGTGTCACTTTTGGAGAATGCCACGTGATCAAGAACTACACTCTCTGGAAAGTTGCTGACTATGGGTCTGTCAGTGGAAGAGAAAAAATGATGGCAGAAATCTACACTAATGGACCAATTAGGTAAAAGAAAAAGATACATGAAACTCAGTGTACATTCTAACTCTAGCACGTGTCAGCAGCTCTGCACTAACATTGCAGACTTTAGTTTGTACATAAACTGAGATCAGAATTCAAAATACAAGAAAACCAGTTGGTTTTTAGCCAGGCCCCTGATCCCCTTGTGTGAAACCTTCTCTGTTTTCTTACAGCTGTGGCATAATGGCTACTGAAAAGCTGGATGCCTACACAGGGGGACTGTACACAGAGTACAACCCCTCACCTACAGTGAACCACATCGTGTCTGTGGCTGGCTGGGGCGTGGAAAATGGGACAGAATATTGGATAGTTCGTAACTCCTGGGGCGAGCCCTGGGTAAGGAGACATGGGAACACGCTCCTGGTTTTGGAGGGAGGGTGGGGCTTGTCACTTGCAAAACTACAGCCTGTGGATATAGAACTGAAACTTCCTTTGAACTAGACTAACAGTTTAAAAATGACACCCAGCCAGTCTGTAGACAAAGATATTTGGCTAAAGCTATGTGAGTAAGGTCAGCTCTTATCCCAAATTCTACCTGTCAAGGATGTGCAGCCCCTGTTAAGGGTAACTGGAAATTGCTGTTAGTTGTAGGCAAAGATCGAGTCACGCAGCTGGGCTGGATGAGTGGGATGTAAATTCACCAAAGCAGGTTGCCTCATGACTCCAGGTTACACTTCAGTTTAAGTGAATTCCTCCATTCCCTTAAATCACTTATATTTGTCAGACAGAAACCAACATAAAATTTCTGTAGCTGTGTTTCCTAATTTACAATGCAAATTAAAACTTTTACAGGGTGAAAGAGGGTGGCTGAGGATTGTGACCAGTGCCTACAAGGGTGGAAGAGGAGCAGACTACAATCTGGCTATTGAAGAGGACTGTGCATATGGAGATCCTATACTGCCTTGACATGCTACAGCTTTTTGTTTAGGTACTTGGTTTGGAAGCTTCCCAGCACAACCTCCTTTTGTTTAAAGAATAACAGCCTAAGACTCTTTCACATTTCAACACCATCAGGCAGTTCTGCAAAATTAGCCCAGATGCAACACACAATTCCTTCAAAAAATACAGAACTGCCCTAATTTTATTTACATCTTGAAGTAATTCACTCATGAAGGAGTTGACTACCTTGATGCACAGTATTAAAATCATGCTGACTGAATCACAGAACCTGTACCTGTAAATACCTATTTTTTTTAAATACAAATCATGTAGATGTTCTGGAAAAGTATACTCAATATTTGGGTCCAGAGCTTCTTTTAAATTCTGTGACAGTACTGACCAAATACGTTGCAATGATGCAAAAGCCGTAAGTCTGGACATGATAAATCCAAAATATTAAATCCTACTGCCTTGACCTCCTGCTGAAACAGTGGTGTTGGAAGTCTCAAATAATGAGATTGCTTTTATCCACCAAAATGATGTAATGGGAATTACTTTGAGCAAAAGACAGTCTAAACACTTCCTCCCTAATTAGTCTTGTCTTTGCACAAATTTCTTGCTTTAAGATGTGATTGTGCCCTTTTTCACCTAAAGAGGCAAAATACAAATTGCCATAACCCAGAACTCCTCACTAGTAATGACAAATCAGTGCCACATCCAATGTTACCACCTGGCATTGCTAACTGCATTTAATAAACAGCCTTTTTCTCTTACATGACTGGCTCTTTATTGCAAGAGCTTATTAATACAGGTGTGTGTGGTTGTCTCCACCAGGATGGTGCTGCTTTCACTGGTCTTTTTCTTGTGAAAGGCCTGAGGGACAAGTTTATCCAGCAGTGATGCTGGTTTGAACAACTGGGTATGAACAGGATCACAGCAGCACAAAGGGTTTAACAAGTTAAGAATCATCTACAGGGATCAGTGCAGAGGAACTGTTTAGAGGAAGTGATACCAAGCTGAATGCAGTAAAGTAAAAATAAACCTGGTTTAAACTGCTGCAAAAGTGCAGTGGACACAGAGGAAACTGCTCTTGGTTATCACCAAGAGCTTGTACAGGGCTGTATCCTAAATTGATTTTCCATAGGATGAATCATTTCTGTTGTTAATTCTACAATTTATTTAAATTAAAAAAACTAGGTCTTATGCAAGTTTTAAATTGTGAGAGTTAGCTGGAATAATAGTAATTCTATTCAAAGATAAGCAAGGAAGTTCAAAACAGCCTCTACAAAAGCAACTTTGCCCTTTTCAGGTGATTTCCTTTTTAAATTTACATCCAGCTGGACTCAGACTTTCAGTGTCTTTTACAGAAAACAGATGTGCTTGGAAAAGCAAAATGTGCTGATTTGTTCAAGAAAATTACTGTTTGTTTAAAAGTGAGGGCTGTAAAGAGGAATCCAGCCCAATGAACAGAGAGAACGAGTCATCTTAATGAAACTAAAGACATGTCTGGAAAAGAACAAACACCTTTATTTAAAGGTAAATTATATTGTTGGGTTTATCTGCCACTGTTTGGCATTAGCCAGGACAGAGTAGAGAGAAGTATAAAAACAAAGCCACAACAAGCAGTAATGCATTTTTGGCACACATTCATATTTTGGGACAGTAATGACATGGTAATGAAACTTACCTGTAACATCTGATGCATCTATTTAGCAAAAAATAGATTCTGAAAGGTAACACACTCACAGAGAATTCATCTCTTAATACAAAACTAACCTTGATTGTTACAACTCCTCTTGTGTTACACAAAACAGGGTTTTTTTGTTTTCATGTAGGATATTTAGCATTCTAATATAATGCACAGGGGAGGAACAGCCATTAGGGCTTCTCTGCAGCACAGAGCAAATCTCACCAATTCCTATTTTTTACAACTTGCAACATCAAAGCCTAGAGCATTCAAGACCTATTCAGAGGTGTATTCAAAGTGTTTTTAGTAGGAATTGCCTTACCTTCTTCATATTTTGTTTATTACACAAAGAATCAGTGACAAATCCTTCAAGTAACCAATTTTTTTTTTCCAAATAAATCTGTTTCTTGCTATCCATCCTCTTCAGAACATTGATTTATACTGATTTGTGTAACAACAGAAACTCCTTTGGTATCATTCCCTTTTCCAAATGACATTAACAGTTGTCTGATATGAAACACAAACACTCCTCTGATAAGAATTTCAAGGTCACCATGCAAGTCAAGCAAATGCCCTTCAGCCTTTTCCTCCTTGTTTTAGGTTTGTTGGTTTTGCTGGGGTTCTTTTGCTGCTGCGTTGCCCATTTGTAGAACCTCACTGGTGGAGAGCATGGCAAAGCAGTGCTCATGAGCTCTGGCTGCATTCTTGATGTTTTCCACTGCTTAGTTCATCATAATAAAGTTAGATTTGCAATGAGCTTAAAAGGAGAGAAAAAAAAAAGACTTTTCAGTACATTACCTAGGATTCTCTGATTTATATATTTGCATAAGGATTTCTGCATTATGTAAATTAGGATTTTAGGGTCTGGACAGATGTTTTTGTTTTAGAATGGAGTATAATATTATGACAGACAGCTTTCCTTTCTCTCCTTTCCTTGCTGCAGTGCTAGTTCCCAAAAAGCAGTATTTATCTTCACTTTCCTCACTACTACCCACAGATTCTTAATCACAGGAAAATTGCTAAACACTTTGGATCCCTGAAAGGGAAGTTGTCTGAGAAAATAGGTGGCAGGCACTCCTGTATTTAGCTATCTTCCTCCTAAATATTATTTGCAAGTTGTAACACACAAATGGAAGCAGGTGTGCAAAGAATAAACATTGACTTACCTATGAACTCCGTGACAGGATCATGTTCACCTTCCGTTTTTATGGTGCCTGCAATACTTTCATTCTCCAAGATTGGGAGAAAAAGCTGCACAAAGTCTGAGGTATATGGAGGAGCAATCACATCGAGCACCTGAAACAGCAGACAAAAACTGGTAATTCTTGCACTTACAGGGGGAGAAAGGACAATATTTAATTCATACATCAGTCCTGGAAGCACACAAGTAGTTGTATGGAGAACAAGAGGTCTCAAGTGCAAGTAATTATGTATTCTCAGGGTGCTCTACTGAGTACCTTACCACTTCCAGAAGCCAGGATCAGTAGGACCAAGTCACATCCTGGTGAACACTGAGACACTGCTCAGAATCTGACCTGAACTTGTAGTTCTGAATATCCAAAACACATGGAGCTGATTTTACCCTTCATCTCTAGACTTCAGTGAACAGTTTTTGCTGCTGACCTCTGTCACAAAGTATCTGATGAGCGAGATGTCGGTGTCCAGCTTCTCCAGGCATTTGCGGATGTAGCTGACAACAGGCAGGACGTACCCTCGGCTCAGCAGGTGAACCATCCTGTCCAGGAGAGTCTTCTTCAGCTCCAGCTGATGGTGAAGGGAGGGAAGAGCCAACACATTAGAACTCGCTCTCAGAATTTATTAAATTTCATGAATTTATTCATTCAATATCTGCTATACTACATTTTAACCACTTCTAAATTAACCCTGCCATGAGAGCAGAAGCTGTTGAATTGGGTAAGAGTGACTGATGTGAAGTAACAAAAACCAGAATCCTCTGAGTATCACCTGCTCCATCACATCCAGCTGAGAATGTTCTGTTTCGAAGAGCTTGACAAGAAGTTGCAGAACTTGGGGATGAAGCAGCTGATGGCATGTACTGATCTGCAAACAACACAGCAAAGTGAGCTCCTCAGAACTGCAATTTAAAACACAAGGCACCAGACAAGTTTACACGATGTTCAGTTCCAGACAGAAATTCATTTAGAAAAGCATTCCATCAAGTTTTCCTGGCATAAATAGTGCTGAGCTGACAAAACCAAACCATTTACTCTAAACAGATTCATCTCTGCATATTTACTGCCTTACTGGAAATGACAGGCACTCAGTGCACTGGGTGTTACACAAGAATCAGAACTGTTCTTGCTCTCCAGCAAAGTTTTACAGACACTCTTACCTCATCCAGCAGTGCCAGGTGAACTGGGGTGTGATCAGTCTGCAGCTGGAAGTACCGTGGCTCTGACACTGTCCAATCCACCCACTTCAACACACCCATGGCCACCACTGGGAACCTACAGAGAGACATCACTTTAGCACAGCAGCGTGAAAAACAGATGGAAGTTTTATCAGGAACCCGAAGTAATCTGCCATCATTTTCAGAAAAGCATGTTCTGCCACCCAAGGAGGACAAGTTGTATGTGCAAGACAGGAATTCTATCCTCATGAGACATTCCCAGCCTCTCTGCTCACCTGATGCACTGATACAGAGTGCTCAGTTCTGCAACCAGCTCTGATGCCCCTTTGTTCTCATTGCAACACAGGTTGTGAACAGTCTCAATGGCCTTTGAGGTCGACTTGAGTTCATCCTTGTTGATGCTGACTCTCTTGTTCTGCAAAATTATTGCAAAGTTGGAATGCAAACGTTGCAGATGTCAGGTTATTTAAGGAAAGGAGCTGTAACCTGCAGTAAGCCTAGGATTGCATCTCGTGTCTCAAAATTCAGTCACACGCAAGTTTCAGAAGAATTAATTATGAGTGAGCTGAAGTACAAGGATGTTTGCATTATTTAATTCTCAGTGCATTCAGACTTTTGTTTGATCCTCAGGATCTACACTTTTTAATCACTTCAGTTGAAGGCAGAAGCATTTCATACTAAATTAAGTAAACTAAGCTGAATATATTATTTTAAGCTGGGCAACTTCACAACCATACATTTTCTTCAGCACAGGCAGGCTGCTGTAGGTAAAAATAATATTATTCACAGAAGTGAACATTACCTTTTTCCACATCTCTACAACACTAGCTGCATATGCCAGTATGTGGATATATTTATGTTTGTGATCCTGGTTGATCTTAGCACCTGGTTTAAATAAGGACTGCATGAAGAGGTCCAGAAATGCAGGCACTCGAATCTGTGAAGAGAAAGAACATTTTATCAGAGCCTGAGAATCATGAGAGGTGACTAAGAATGGAGTTTTTGCATCTGATATACCTTACATAGAACAAGGTAATGCATTTTCCTTTAAGAGTACCTTAAATGGTTTTCTGAAGAGACCCAGACTTTTGAAAGAAAAAAGGAACCAGTTACAGACCATATTGCTAAAGTATCAAAATCTTGCCTTTTCTTACTAAAACTCATGTTACAATAATGCAGTGAGAAATGTGAAATGTATCATTTGGGCCTGCTTATAACAAACTGGTAAAGTGGACAGGAATTTTCCTGATTTTTTTTGTTTGTTTAAGGAATTAATTCCTTCCCAACCTTATTTCCCATGGAAAAGTTCTTTAATTTATTATATGTAAAAAACACAACTTGGAATGATTAAAAAACCCCAACAAAAGTACCACAAAGCTAATCCAAACCAGAATGCAAGTAGCAGCTTCACTTTTAGACATTACTTACAATTACAGAGGGACAAGTGAGTATTAATTTAATTTTTGTGTCCATACAACACTTAGCACATTTCCAAGTGCTACTGTAACAGAAATAAGTTTTCAGAGGTTACACTCAGGTAAATACTGACCAGTTCTACTGGAGGTGGGTCCATGCTTGTAAACATTTTGAAGAGGACAGTGATATCTGCTGGATTCAGAGCTCCTTTGGACAGCATTGCCCCCAAAGCCTGGCAAGCTCTGGGGTAGGAGGCTGCAGTACCCAGGGCTAAGGTGATCTGACTGGCATCGTGGCCTCTGCAGGAAGAGCAAACACACACACAGAGACTTATTTTCTTAATTCAGACATTTCAGATGAAGTCTCACTGAGTCAACAGGGCATATTCTATGGGATGTAATGCCTTAGGGTAATTACAGAGATAGGCCTGTGTTTGCCTGGATAATTTCGGAAATGTTAATAGAAAAATAAAAATAGATATTTCTTAACAGACAGAAACTTCAAGTCAAAAAAACCCAACAGAAACTTCAACTTTTCCAGTTTCAGGTCTCTCTGGCACAAGACACTGACCTTTTCTGCTGTTCCACAACTTCAAGCCCTTCAAACCCTGCTACAAGAACTGCTCTGCTGCAGCTAAAATTTCTCCTTTCGCTGGTGGAAGGTGAGCAAGAACAAGCAAAAGGCAGCAGAGCTCACAGTCTGGTGAGCCCCATGTCCCTGAGCCCAGAGCTGGCACTCACTTCTCGTGGGCGTAGCGCTGAACCTCCTGAGCGATCCTGCGCACGGCGGAGCCGCCCTGCTCCTCCTGGGCCAGGATGGACATCATGGACTGGGCAAACAGGTAAGTGTGTTCCCCATGGCACACCATCTTCTGTGAAAGCACAGCACAAACCTCACCAGTCAGCAGGAAAGCAGCCCAGTGGCCTTCTGTGATTACATTGCCGTGAGAGCAAAGGGGGGAAAAATTTTTTTGCAAAATTGCAAAGGAAAAAAAGAAACAACCCAAAACACGAACAACTAAACAACAAAGCCAAAACCCAAGAGGAAAACACAGAAAAGCACTGACACCACACAGGGAGAAATGGCTGAATTGAGAACTTCATTTCTCAAGTGCCAAAATTGAGAGGAAAACCTATTCTAGTTATGCTCAGTACTTTCTCTGCAGTATTTAAACACCAAGAGAAGTTGAGAGCCAGCTGAAAATCCCTGTGCTGTTTCACAACACTGAATGCATGCTGGGTTGCTCAGATGGCAACTTTCACACCAATGTGGATGATAAGAGAGTTATTTTCATTTGCCAGGGGACTGACAGGACTGATCTTTAGACCTTGCAGTACATGTGAAGGACAATAGTTCTACCCCCATCTTTTCACAATCCATTTAATAAATATAAGAAGTGTCACAAAAGCAACCCAAGGAATTCTTGGTCACAGAATGACAAAAAAGCATAAATTTCTGGGGTTTAACTCAGATATACCTTCTCTTCATAAGCTTTTGTAGGACATCAAGATTGGCTACAATCTCACAGTGATCTGTGTCTCCTAACTGGAAAGCAGAACATAAATTCTTTTTCTACATAAAAAGGGGGGGAAAACACCCAAAAAAACAAACTTACAGCAAACTCAGGGAGGTTTTTCTCAAGGTTTTCTTCTCCTCCATCTAAAATTGTTGCCAGAGATGTACGCAGGACTCTGGAAAATACTTCTAGTTGCTGACATGCTGTTGAAACACTGGTTATTTCCCCTTGATATCCAGCATCAGATATAAGCTATAAAAATAAAAACATCACAGAAATCTTGTGTTATTTACATTTATATTTCTGATATCCTAACAAATCTAGGAGAACACAAAGAATCAAAGTTTCACCTCTGCATACATTGACTGGAATTCACATTTATATTGTGGTCTACAGAAAAGGAAACCAATGAAGATGTAGCAAAAATAAAGCAACCTGCAGCAACCTGTAGCACAAGTCCTCCCACCAAGGTGTACTTTCACTAATTAATATCAGCAGGAATATATAAAAGAAACAAGCAAGACCACAACTAATATTCGATGCCAGAACAATTAGCCCTTTATGGATATTCTTATTTATTAGACTTTAGTACCTTCACAGTAAAATTAAGCATTAAACAATCAGGATGGGCTTCTGCCAATTTGTAAAAAAGATCTCTCCATGTGGTATGTGCTATCATTTGCTCAAGCCAGGCTGGAGTCTGAAAAGAAAAGAGCAACAGAGAGAAATTTCAGAATATCTTGTTGTCAGGAACATAAAAAGCAAGGCTTTTACCTTCCAGCAGGCCTGTTAGTTGTTCTACAGAGCTTTATTACAAAGGAGGATGCATTCCAAATTTCCAAGTTCTCTAAACCTCTGAGGACTCCAGCGAGACAGAGCTGGTTTCTGAAACCAGTTGTTCCTCAGCCAAAGAGCTGTGAAGATTCAATTTCCCTTCCCTACTCCATCAGATGAAGGTGTCTAGGAAGGATCCACTGTAGAGACAGCAACAAGGATTCCATGCACACCTCTCCTTCCTCTGTAAAGATGGAATCTGCTTTCCGAGGGTCAAAGTGCTTGATCAGTAAACTCTTCAAGTGGTTCTCTACAGTCTCCTGAACCTGCATTGGCTCAACACCTGCACAGAAGGAACAAAACACTTGGCAGATGCATTGGAACACAGCAGCAGCATCCCACAATTTCCAGTGAAAACAGAAACTGCTCCAAAATTTATCAACACAGCACAGAGAAGATGAGAGGAGAGCCATCAGTGCTACTATTGAGCCGCACTGATACAGATTTACAGATTTTCCAAACTGTTTAGGACCTCAGGCAGGTCACAACCTTCCTCTTGCTCCCCTCATCACACACACAAAGAGCAATGCCAGTCATCCCCAGGACAGTTACTGGTGTAACAGCAAAACATAGGGGTCTCTTAACCAAAAAAAGGGATTACCAGGGCTGGGTAAAACCACGCTACTACACGCTAAAGTTCATCCTTTTAAATACTGGTTATCAGTAGCTTTGGTAGTATTCTACAAAATAACACACAAGTAGCAATGAGTAGTTCTGCATTTCTGAAATCAAGAGTACAATAATTCTGGTAATGTAATAAGGATTCTATAATTAATTCTATTACAAGATAGCAAACACTGCTTGTGCTGTCTATGGAACAGCACCCTTGCTCTTTGAGTGAAATTAAAAAGAAACTATAATTTATGCAGTCGTTTCAACCATAAAACTCTTTACAACAGTTTGTTGCCATTTCATCAACATATTGCTTCATTATTCTCCAAGTGGAATAAACCTACTATTATAAAGGATTTAGCCACATACAGGATGACAATATAACAATCCACTTCCTGTGTATGATCAAATTTGCCACAAATTCAGACATTTCTGACAGAATAACAATTACAGACCCAAACTACTCTATCTTGTGTCATACCTGTCTGAATGAGCCACTCCGCCAGCAAATTGACAGTCTGTGCCACTGCAGTGTAGTTTTCAGAGAGAAGCTGAATAACATTCTCCGGAGATCCTCCTGCTTGGAAATATCTGATGAAAGGATTACAAAAGAACTCTTTGAGTCATATTAAAACCAAAAAACAATTGAAGTCTGAATTTAAAGGGAATACAACAGCACCATTTATATATTTGCACACATTTCCATACAAAGTAGCACCTCTAACACACCATAACACACATCAGGTCACGCTCACCTCTTTAACGTGTTAAATATAGACGGTTCCATAATATAGTCAGGGGTCGAAAATTTCTTCAGGCACTCCTGCTGGACTTCGGCATCATCTTCTCCCTCCCCATCCTCATCATCTTGCTGTTCACAAGCACAGTCAGGTCAGCCTCCCCTGTCCCGTTTCCCCCCACACTCCCATATTCAGGCTCTTTTTGCCCACAGCAGCACACACACACCTCAGCACCGCAAGCGACCTGCACCCCGACAAAAAGCGATTATTAACGGAGAAGGCACAAAAACCAGCATAAAAGGAAGGCACAAAAACCGCCTTCTCCCTGTTTAACCCCGGAGCCCCGAGCCCGGCGCAGCCCCGGCCCCCTGCCCTCACACACGGCGCTTGTCGCTTCAGCCCGGAGCCCCTCGCGGGACGCTCCGGGACCAACCCGGGGTCGCTCCGAGTCCCTTCCAGGGAACACTCCAAGATTCTCTCGGAGGATGCTCCGGATTCAGGGGAATGCTCGGAGTCTCCGCGCAGGGGTTGCTCCGGGACACGCCTGGAGCTGCGGTCACCCCTCGCCCCGCTCCCCCAGGCGCTCACCGCGGCCCCGTCCGCCTCGCTGCCCCACTCGGCCGCGCTGCCCTCGAAGTAATCAGCGTCCTCCATGGCTCCGCAGCCCGGCCCTCCCCGCCGAGCGGCCGGAACGGGCGGAGCGCCGCGGAATGGCGGCGGCGGCGGCGGCGGAGGCGGGGCGGGAGCCCCGGGATGGCGGCGGCTGAGGGGGAACTCTGAGCGGGTGGCACATCCTGGGCAGGCTCTGAGGGGAGGCCGTGAGTGGCACACGCCGCCTCAGCGGGGAAAGGAACCAGTGGAAATGTAAAATCAAACTGCCCTGCGAAGCCTTCCAGCGCAGCAGCAATGGGACGGGAATTGCAAGGGAAGAGGAGGAAAAGGGATGCGTTGCTCCGTGGAATGTGTTGCTCCAAGGGATGTGTTCTTTATGGAATGGAATGTCTTCTCCATGGGATGTGTTGCTCCAAGGGATACGTTTTCCAAGGGATGTATTCCTCTTCTGGCTGCAGCTGGACAACAGCAGTTCCCTCCCTCCCTCACTGACATGGAAGCGTGAGGAGGATGTTGAACGACCGCAAGTTGATAGGAATGATGAAATGTTACGGTAGAATAGAGAAACTGACAAGTAGGAAAACAAAACAAAACAAAAAAAAGGGGGGGGGCGGGATAACAGTGGAGAACGAAAGTGGTTAGCTCTGGGCAGAAGAGAGCCACGTCCCTTGTTTTGAGGACAGAAGTAATGCCTGTCATGAAGTAATGTTCTGTGACCAGGCAGGGCAGCCTGTGACACAGGATTTGCTCCCCGTGCACAAATCTGCATTCCCAGAGCCCTGGCTGTGCCCACCCCCGGACCCTTCCATCCTGAGCAAAGACAATGGGTCTGGAGGGTCCCTAAGGAAGGGAGGGACAAGGAATTAGATGAACAGGGGACAAGTCTACAATGAAAACTGATCACATAATCAGGCCTCAGGCAAGGAGAGAGGCATTAGCGAGACCGACCATGTGAGAAACAGAGTCCCTTTGTCTCCCTTCAGATCCACTCCCGTTCTTCAGTTGTGTAAGAGTTTAACTGCGAGAAAGGGGAGGGTGTGTTCTGGGATTTGGAGGCCAGCGAGGAGTTTTGCTGATTAATTATTCAAAAGGCCATTTATTCTCGTTCAGTTTTAAACTGAAAAATAGTAAAAAGAAATGACATTGTCTTCCATGCATTGCTTGGTAACAAAAAAAAAACAAACAACCCTGTTCGGAAATAAGTTATAGGATCTCCAACAGAAAAAAATAATCCTTGTTCAAATGAGCTAATCAAAGGATTTGCTGCACTTGGAGGTTCAATACAGAGAATGTAGCCCAGCACCTGAACTGCAGCACGAGTTGTGCTGTCGTGTGCTGCCCTACAGTGGCGAAGCCCTTCCTGAAACACTGCTCCGACACTCGGGGGAGCCGGGATTATGTTCTTTTTGCCTCTGCCAGCAGAAAGGAAAAAAAGACTTTTTCGGAATAAACAGCACGGATTGAAGCAGAGCCACAAGGGACAGGTTTCCCACGTTTCCCACTGCAGGCGGGGACAGTGAGGGACTTCCCAATACTCGTGGAGTCACCCGTCATTTTTTATGAGGGACGAACTGGGAGTGAAATGACAAGTTGAGGCTAGGAGCCAATGGAAATATCCTTGAGAAAAAGTTTTTGGCTCCTCTCCATTTGGTTAGCAGGCAATTTCCATTCCATAGATGTGAGAAATAACAGTGAACTCGAAACATACAGTGTGATTAACCAGTCAGAGCTTCCTAAGAAAGTTAATCCATCCCAAAACAAAAAAGTACTGAGTCTCATAAGAAACATCTTTACACCTCCTGTGCTTCATCAGCTTATTCATTTTTGGCTTACAGTGAAGTTAAAAGCTGTGTAATTAGGTGTAATACAAGTTCTCTGGAGGTGGTTTCAGAGTAACCATCATAGTACTTTAACGGAGGGTTCAGAAAACTTCGATTTGGACAAAGAGTGAGTCCAGAACTTAACATTCCAGTGCAACTGAATGAGAAAACCACAAGTCTGAGACTTCATGAGGCTTAGGACGAGATCCTGGTTCTTTACAGAAAGTTCAACTAAGTACAGTTTGCATGACCATTTTTATATAGGTAGGAGAATCTTCCTTCCCACAACCAAAATTTGCTGTGCATCTCCTGGGCAGGACATTGGGATCTGCAGCCTGGAGAATTTCATTGTGTCAGAGCTTATGGCCTGAAACACTTTTAGCCTCAGTAAAGCATTTACCAGAGCAGGTAAAAGTTTTGTCTGGTGACAACAGTTGGACTTGTGGGGCTCACAGTGGTAATTATGCTACAGAACATCCTGCTTAATTGAGCAGAAAATGGGAACAGTCCCCAGCACCAACTGCCATTAAGAGACATAGTGGTATTAGACATTTACAATACAATTTCAGTGCCTTAAATCTTCAGTGCCTTCAGAATCTTAAAACTAGAAGTTTTCCGTCTTTGTATATCTCTTTATTTTGATTGCAGTAACAGAAAAAGATTTTTTTTTTAATATATAAAGAATGAACAATACTCAATGCATTTACTTTCAACTTCCCTTGAGAAGAAGACTGGGATCTGTAACAGCCAGAAATTTACTGAATAGCCCTTTGCAGATTTGCAATATCCAAGTTTGCCTCACTTCAGGTCAATAGACAAGAGGTAAAATCAGATTAAACTAAACAGTTTCAAGATATCACTTAAAATATATGAAATATTCAGTGTACCAGAAAATGATTTGGCTAACTAGATCTTAACAATTTTGAATGGAAACAATGTTGGTTGTCTCTTGGGTTTAACTGCATTTCCCCGATACGGATTGTGTTTTACAAAGTTTCAGTGAAATGTTCATGACTAAAAGCACTTAGATTTACCTGAATGTCCCTGGAAGGTTTTATTATGCAGCAAGTTAATGCAACAAATTTTCCCCTAAATGCATATTTGACTACATTTTATATGTAAAATATTCTTGAGGGACAATTTCTATCTAATGAGATTTTGATGAGGCAGAGAGCAAATTTTGAGATAAATTTTGAGAGAGAGAGAAAATTTGGAGCCCAATAAATATCCAGTGAAGGTCAGCCTTGGTGTCTCTGCTGCATGATTTGAGGAAGCAGTAAAGGCATTCTGGAAAGTGAAAGGGTATGAAGAAGAGCCAGATGTACAGGAACATGGAAAATTGCATTATTTTTTCTTTCTGTACCTTTTTTTGTTGTTATTTAACAGAACAGTAAAGTATCAAATGATCAAGTTTCAAGTCCAACTATCAAAATTTGCTTGATTTTTGACCAAATTATTTAACAACTGTATTTCAGGATTTGCTACCAAAAGGGCTGAATGTGATACAGCTGACGAAATCATCCAACTTCACTTGGTTCCTTCCTAAAATATAGAAGAAAAGTCCCAAACAGAAGAGCCGACTTCCAACAAAGCTGTTTGCCTTTTATTCATATGTTTTTTTAAAAATAGCCACCCTGGCATTCATTCTCTGTCATTCCCTCTGCTCCTTGCCCTCTACAAATTCTTTTAGCATAAATTTGTATTTTTGTAATCGTTAGCCCTTTACAAAGCAGCCAATACATTCAACTAGAGAGAAGGTAGTAACTTTCCAATGGAGTAGGAAATTACAGCAGCATCATTAGGCTAATGAATTTTGGCTAGAGAGTTCTTCCTTCTCAAGCAGAGCCTCAAGACGAAGCATTTCTGTTTGTACCTTGAGTACTGCCAACAGTTATTCCAGACATTGAACACACAAACTTCACCAGGTAACCAAGAATATGCTGAGACAAGACAAGGTGGGTTTGAGGTTGCTGACGTGGTGTCATTCTAGTGTCCTTCCAATGTCAACTTAAAAGCTGGAACTGTATTTTATATACTGAGGATTGCTTAAAACACTCTTAAAAGACTGAGCCTCCCAATGCCCCAAGTGCTTCTCAAGATGAGCCTGTGGTGGAAACATTTTCTTGCTTCAAAGCAAGTTCCAGTTGATTTTCACGCCGGTCATTAAACTCACCTTTCACTAAACTATCTCCCAGCTCTAATGGTTGCACAAAGTACCTTTTTATTTCGCAGTTCCTTTTGGGACATTCATTCTCTGACCTTGAAAATTTGTATGAGGATCCCAGACTGGGTCACTCACCTGGGGAATGAAGAATTTCCCCCCCAAATCTCTTTCAGTGTCCAAGGTGATGGATTTTGAACTGAAGTTATCTCATACCTTTCTTTCATAACTGCTCTGTTCTCTTATCAACCACACCATTAAAAGAGTAAGGGGGGGTGAGGAGAGGAGAAAGCAGCTGAACCCAGAGGCAGCAGGGTTGGGGACATGCTTACAGAGCATGTACAGCATGTACAAACAGAGCAATTGGCTGTTAAGTTTCCCAGTTTTAAATCACAAACAGGTTCACAAAAGCTGTTGCTGGTGGCTGCTCTGGGCTTCCAGGCTGCCTTACACAGATGAACCTCTGTAGCCCAGCAGAGCTTTGCCCTGTGAGAAACAGAACTCGGGGTTAGCACCAAAATGGTCACAATCTGTAACTTCATTTCGGATGTTGTGCCTTCAAACAGTGAGAGAACAGAGATTAAAACCACTGAGATATTCATCACCCCTCACAGCCCTCAGGACACATCTCCATGGCCTCACCTCAACACCAGTCTGAAACGCTTTCCATTAATACTTTGAACTCTTCCACAATATTTAGTTTTATCACCCAACCCCTAACTTGTCTTTTTTGTGGAAGCTCTTCTGATCCTGCCAACAGCAAACTGAAAATGAAGCAAAAAAAAGAACTGGAATGTTCCCCCCTGATGTGGCAATTCCTAACCCTGACACAGCTGCTCCTTCCTCTGCCGGCACTCTGGCATTTCAGCTGCAAGAATGATACAGTTCCAAAGTCACATCAAATACCAGAAAACTACAGATAGAAACACTGTACTTCACTATTAATAATTCACATAAAATTCACAGCCTAAAACAACAGTTTGCATGACAGAACAACAGAACTGAGACAATTCCCAACATTACTGCCTCTGTCCTAGGCTTGTCTTTATCCAAATTTGAGTAGTCGTATATTAAAAAAATAAATTAGCCAACTCATTCAATAAAATGACTGGGTAAATTAAAGTGAAGAGATAAATTCACATTTTAATTTTCAATTTGCTTACACTTTTCTGCTGGTACCCCAGCATTAGAAAGCATGTTACATAAAAATCCCTAATGTCAGAATCTTCTCCCTCAAAAATTTATCCTTCTCCCTATCCGGGACAATGTTTAAAGGTTTTATTTTGTTCTGTCATTCAATAAATTTGAGTCAGACTTCCTAAGTGGGAAAAAAAAAATTAGGAAAATCTGTAAGTTTTGGTTTTTGGTGGATTTTTAATTATCTATTACATATTTGGTCAGTTCTCCACGTTACAGAGGTATCAGTGCTGTTGTTACCTGCGGAATTCCGTTTTCCACAGAACCAGGCTGAGTTTATAGGACACAGAAGTCAGGAAAATACCTCCACCATATAATTTTTACTTTTAATGCAGTGAGAGATCTTATTTGCCTCCCTACCTCATCCCATGTTGCTTTTCCACGTCAGATTTGTGCTTTGTACTGCACCCATTTTGCTCAGCTCAGTACACTGAAAGTAACCAGGGTAAAAGCAGTTTGAGCTTTTAATGAGAATCAGGGATCACAACAATTAATTACAAAGCCAGTACTTATGGCTCAAATTTTAGCAGCAAAAACTCTGAAGCAGTTTTGCCTACCCTGACACACATCCACTCACAGGACTGAAGCCAACTGGGTATGACCAGGATTAAAATAGACTCAGTCTTGGAATTTGTCTTATCAGTCACCAGAGGGATTTCAGTGTCAGGCTTTCATCAGCAGAGCTTCAGAACTCCCCTTTGTAGCTTATTTTATTTACAAAGACACTTCAAAGTTTGTCATAGAACAGGAAGATTTTTTTTCCCCAACAGATGAATTTTTAGAGATACCAAGCTGAGGAAGAAGGGCGGAGTTTGGTTTTAAACTGCAAACAGATGTTTGCTTGTAAATATTTTTACTGTTATACAAACTCAACATGTATTTTAGAGATGAGGACCTGCTCCTGTGTGAGATTTCCACTGATAGTAATCTATGGCCCTGGTGCTGCTTCTTGAAGTTAGTAGGAATTTTATTATCTACTTCAATGGAAGAGGTCTTAGGAGTGCCAGCATTGTTAGGAATACACACAGCACATCAGGTACAGCTGGGGAAAGAAGAGAACCTACTCTCTTCCACGACGAGTTACATAATTTTATAACTTAGAACAACTTTATCATTCTTAAGACAATTGTATAGCACCAATCACCAAGAGCATTGTCACTAAGGCACTGGACTGGTACTCAGCTGTCACGGGCTCTGCCTCCAGGTCTGGGGTCAACCTCCTGTGTTTATGCCGTTTGTTTTTACTGGCACATCATTTTTGACATTGGAAAATAAGATAAATAATACAGAACATCCTCCGTCATTTACAGCAACAACACACCACGACGAATTACAAGGTGCCCACGTTCTGAAGCCACGAACATGAATATTTCTGTGCATAGATTTACTGGCAGAAGGAAATTACCCTGCAGGAATCAATTCCGTGCAGCACAGTGGAGCAGTGTTAGCTTCCCTTCCTCTGGAGTTAGGACATACCTTCAGTTAAATCCTGCCCTGATGCCACGAATCAAACCAGTTTTTAGATAAATGAAGAAAAGCCCTCAGGACTCCTGCCTATGACAGCTGATCCAGGATGCCTTCCTAGGCTTTTGCATCAAAGTCTGCTCCTATCAACTTGCAGAGCTCCAGTTTCAGCCTCTGAGAGCAGTTTTTGATGCTTTCAGAGGCAGCTGAATCCTTTTTTAGTCTGTAGTGGATTTATCTCTCCACATTATTAAAAAAGAAAAAACTCTTTAGGAGTTATCCCTACTCTGCTGCACCACACTGAATGTGTGCTCTGATGCACAAATTAGTAACTAAGTTCTTGGGTTGAAATAAGTTACTGCAAATGCACAGTAGCTGATTTTGAAACCACAACATCTCTACAATTTATTATTATTTTTACAAAATACCCAAAGTGATCAGACCATATTTGTAGGTTACTGGCTTGCCGAAGGTTGTTTTAAAATCAAAACCATTTCTGAGTTACAGAAGTGCCAAAAACAATCTCGAACCAGGTTTGTTTGTTGGTTTTTTGTTGTTGTTGTCGTTTTCTTTTTAAACCAACCCCCATCCAACAAAACAGTTGTATAACTTAAAACAGAAACAAGAGTTTGTGCTGGAAACTGTTGAAAAACCAACCCACCAAATCACGCTTGAGCAGAAGCCTTGTATGGCAAAGATTCAGCTTAGGGCAGTTTAGTGCCAAGGTAAGACCCTCCATAGGTTTACAATGGAAATACTGACACAACCTCAACTACAGTGATGCAAATGTGCCCTAAAAACACTGTATTTGCTTTTATTAATAAAAGTGGTAGTGTTTACATTTGCAGGTATCTTACACTTCAGCATCACGATGAATACTGAGTAGAATGAGTTAAGTTTTGGCTGTAAGGTCAGAAGTTTCCAAACAGATGAATGAGACAGAAGTGACAGTCCTCAATCATGAAAACAAGAAGTTCAAATAAATAAATAAAACAAAACTAAGAAATATGGGTAAGCATTAGGTTGGAATGGTTCAATTAACTGCAAATTATGGCCACTAAATTAGAGACAGAAGAAAACACAGTTACTTATTAAATAGCAAGCATTAAAGCTTTATGNTATTTAAAAAAAAAAAAAAAGGAAAAAGAAAGCTGTTAAAAATAAGACTTGCATTTACCAGGCCACCAAACTGCATGGACTAATAAAGAGACTAACAAAGGCAATACTGAGACATTAAGACACACACACGCTCTGTACTTGTGCAACTCAACCATATTCAAAACAATTGCCTTTTTCCTCACATAAGAAAAAAAAAAGCATCCCCTAAACATATCTGTTCATATAAAGCTTTAGGTTTCTTAAACTGTTGCTGTCTTGTATAGCTCATTATGTGTCCTCCTCATCAGAGGAAGAAGCTTATTTCATTAATTGTTTTAATGGAGGTGCTTTGTTTCTCCCAGACAAGAGATTACATTCCTCACACTACTACAGGTTTTCTCCATTTATAAATTTGGTGTTCACACCAAATTCCTCCTAGGCTTAAAAAGTTAAGGGTTGGCACTAAAATAAAAATTTTGGCTCCCGTAACTAAAATTAAGGCTCACAATGAGTTTCCTTTCCACTACGTGTGTCCCATTTTTCCCTAGTGGAAACGCCAGCCCTTCACCTACAGGCACTGGATACATTCTGAATTGGAGGGGCCTATTTTCAGTCATGTTTTCTACAGTTCTACAAAGTCCAGGTGGCAACTGTCTAAACCTGTGAACAGGAAAGATCGTTCTTGAAAGGCGAGCAACAACCGCAGCTAAAATGTTTCGACTATTCAGTGTCTTCTGGAAATAATTCTGAATTGAGATGGGGCAGCAATTCCCTCACATCCCTGCTCTCCAGTGAAAATGGACTGTGTGATTCCTTTGAAGACGTCAGCCACAAAAGCAAACGAAAAGTCACAATTCTGAGCAGTTGCAGTTCTTAGTATTGAAAAGGCATCCGATACCTGAAGCAAATCTAGCTGCACAGACATCGCTGACCACACCCTCACTTGAATTTAAACTGGATCTCTTCCCAAAAAAAGAAAAGCCAACACGGTCTCTTGGGTGGAGGGAAGTTAGTGTGAAAGGCAAAGAGGCAAGAATTTTGGTGTTTGTTTTTGTTTCTTTTCCTTTTAAAGTCACTGCAGTAAAGATCGAGATCAGTTTAGGGGTGTAAATGAAGGGGGAACAGGGGTGTTTGAGTAATATAGGCTAACACTGTTCTAGATGTGTTATTACAGCTGTAATTTCTGACTCTGTACAAATTGTACACGTAGGTTTAGACACATGAAAAAGTAACACACTCACAGAGACATAAAACACCTAGGTATAAAATATAAAGCAGTGTAGTAGTTACTAAAATTACATGCTCTCTTATTGCTACAGTGATTTTTGCTCTTTTTTCTTTTTACTGTACCACATGTTGTTCTAAGCATATAATTTGCATAAATTATTCAAGTTTAAGAAAAAATCCACACATCTTCACTTTTAAGCTACTTATATAGTTAATATAAAACAAAAAAGGTTCTAAAGTATCTCTTTATTAAAAGAGAAATAAAAATGTCATTTGAAACTGGAATTCAGTGGCCAAATCCAAGGGCAGTGCACACCTTGTCATTCTGGTAGTCGTTGCCCACGCAGCGCAAGCCGAGGTTGGTGGGTATTTGGCCCAGTCTAGAGATGGTCACCAGACCTGCATGATGCCCTACGTGTCTGTTATTGTTCTGGTTTTTGTTTTTTGTTTTGTTTTTGTTTTGTTTTGTTTTTTTGTCTTTAGCAAAAAAAAAAAGGACTATGAATGACCAAAGACTAACATTTATAATTTGTAGCAAAATTTGGTTTTATGTAGAAACAAGCCATGTTTTGCATTTGGATAGAGATTTAAATGAATTAAAGCTAAAAATTAAAAAGCACGATGCTGCAACATCTGGTCACTTGTTGAAGACCTCACTTTTAAAGTGGTTAAGTTTGCACAATTTGTACTTTTTTCTTTTTTTTTTTCTTTTTTTTTCCTTTTTTTTTTTTACTAAACAGTATTTTTCCTTCTTTTATAAACCAGAAAAACTAAACTACAGATAAATTTTCCCTACCTTGAGCTAATGCTGCAGATAGGGTTGACAAAGCTGTACAGCGCAATCAAACATACTTACATCTTAGCTCATTGTACAGGTACAGCCATAATCAAGGCACAAAGATCTTCTACAAGTTATTTTCAATAAAGTTGTACAAAATAATACATTTTACAGTCTGTACAAGAATAATAATCCAGCAGTAAAATAAAAAATGAGGGAAGGGAAGAAGAAAAAGAAGGGAAAGACTGTGAGGACTACAGTCCAGATAATGATTTTTAGAGCAGACGGGATCATCAGTGGACAAACTGAAAACAGTGTGTGGTTAACTCTTTCTGCAATCACAGGCCATACGCAGTTCATAAATGTCCATGGTTGTCTTTAGACCACCAAGACTGGTTTTAAAAATACCCTTCTGAAAGGTAGCAGTTGGTTTTTGCACTGTCTAGGTCTGTTGGAGAATTGTCAGTATTTCCGCCCAAAGCCACATTACAGTCAGAGAACCAAACTCAAGGGTCTGTCTTCAAACTCGGTCTGTGACTTGGCACCTTCGTTACTCGGATGCAGAGAGTGATACAAAGTGGAGATCACGGGTTATAGGATTATGCCCACAGCAGTGCTAAATTACCTAAAGTTTTCTTTCCCCCAATTTTTGTTTCAACGTTTTAATTTTTTCATCCCCAATTCTTTCAGGTGCTCCACATCCAGGGCTTTTAATTAATTAGGTTTTATTTTTTTTTTGTTTGTTTGGTTTGGTTTTTTTTTTTTTCCTCTCTTTTTTGTTAATAACAGTGTTAGGGAATCCTCATGGAAATGGCCTTTTAAGTGTTAGGGGCCATCTCAAACTGTCCGAGGGGTACAGAAGCAAGCTTAGAAGTGCTGCTATTGTCCAGCAAGGAGAAAAAGTTGAGGGGTGCAAATCAATGGGAGATTTAAACAGTTCTCTTCCACCCTATGTGGGCAAGGGTGGTTTTCTTTCTTTTTTTTTTTTTTTAGTAAGGAATAAGGAGTCCGAAACACAGAAAAAAGTGCTCTCCATCACAACAACTCGTATTGGCGAAGGTGCATGCGCTGAATAATGTCCCGACAGTCATTGAAAACCCTCCGGATGTTCTCTGTGTCCACAGCACATGTGAAGTGAGGGTAGCAGTAGTGCCTTCCATCTCCACTTGCTGTGCTGATTCTCTGTGCAAAGCAAGAGAGAGACACTGGGTTAAAAATAAAACCCACTGGGGAGCCCCGACCCGTCCCCAAAGCTCGGCCGAATGAAGGTGAGACGTGCACGTGTGAGCTGTGTCTTCAAAAAGTGCAACTGAGTGGCAAAATGCCCACAAGGTTTTCACTCTCTCACCTGAAACATGAAATTCAGAATGATCATAATTACACGGTGGTCACTGCAAGCTGGGGGATTTGAGAGAGGAATGAGAACTCAGGAAAATGCCATTATTTATGTGCAGCTTCGGTGGGTTTAGCAACACAACTCCTAGTCCATTTGGCCATGAAAAAGTAGGATTTTGCCTTCCTCTATGAAGATTTTATCCCTGCTTTACACTTACAGAAAGCCTCCCTTTAACGTTTTGTTTTGCTCTGTTTTAAAATGAGTCCACAATTTGATTATCAGGCTCACCATTACAAGTAATTGTAGAAAAAAAAATAATAATCGACATCCATTATAGTTTCAGCTGACCATTAATGGGAAAGATAATATAAAATGAACATTAATATCTGACAAATGAGGCGTTTTTTGATTAGTCTCTATTGTTAGAAAAAATGCATGGAATAAAAATCTGGTCCCATTAATAACAGCAGGACTTCACTCATCATTCTATTTGGGGGTTTCTTAATTCTCACCAATTCTTTTACTATTTAATTATGTACAAACAAATATCCAAAAAGCAGGTAGGAAACAGCAGTAAAGCTCATAAATATAACAGTGGTTGATGTAATGTGGATGTTAAATATAAACAACACAAGAAGTGACAGCACTTTGCAGTAGCAGAAGGTGAGCAAGAGCTTGGGTTTGAGAAGAATCACGTAAGAAATAGTCAAAGAAAGGAAATACTTACAAGAAACTCGTCTCTAATAAAATACTTGGCCCTTGTAACTCTGGGATCCTCACCAGGCTCTGGTGTTGCTGATTAATAATAAAATAAGTATCTTATTAAAACAGGTGTTTTCTGGTAATAGCACCTAAAAATCTCAACTTGTTCTGTTTTCTGCTCATATATGACAGAAATACATTTGGCAAAACTGACTGTGAGACAAGACAAACCATAACATTGTTTAAACCAGCAGGATTTCAGGAGAACAAGGGAATATTACAATGGCAATTATAATTAGCAGGCATTTGGCAGGTAAGAGAAATGACCAAAGGCAGGATTAGGGGGAGACCCAATGACACATTTGTGACAAAATGTCGGACTGTGATCTACACCAAAGTAAAAGGGTTTTGTCATGATGAAGTTATTAACATATTAAAAACGTTTAAGAGGCAGGAATCTCTCATTATTAATACCTTAAATTCATAATTACAATTTGGCTAAAAGACACTGATGAGTACATCTACTTTAGAGTTTTTGAGTCTTAGCTGAAGCTACCAAAACCACCACAAATGTGATTAACAAGGAAATGATAAATTGCAAACAAAACTTAAAAATCTTACCATCATCTGGTGTAGTGTAGCGAGCAAATTCTGGAAAGTAGTCTTCAATTTTAGATTTCCCTGCCAAAACTTTCTCTGCTAGCAAATCTTGTTTATTCAGGAAAAGGATTACTGAAATGGTCCGTAGCCACCTGTGGAAAATGGAAACCAAACACTGTGAGGAGGCACAGCCCAGATCATACAGAAACCTAAAATAAACTAAGTCACACAAAACGTCTACAGACAAGATCCTATGACACACTGGAATGATCTGGAAAGGTTCCTTTTATAGCTGAATCCCAAGGGTGTAATTCCAGGTGTGCACACCCTGAGGCTGTTTGGGTGCTCTCCACTTTGTGCTGTTAATCCAAACCCATCCCAGGGGAGCATTTCCATCTCCCAGAGCACTGCTCCATGGCTACTTTAATTACTTCAGCCTCAATATGACAACCACCAATTAGTAGCTGTGCAGAGCTCTTTTCAATGATCTGAGTGTGATAAACATTAAAGGTGGGAGGCTGTGACCAAAGAACCAGCCCAGACTGTGCTGAGATGTGACTAACAGAGCCCCCTGTGCTGTTAACCCTGGTGGGCAGCCAAGGACCACACAGCTCCTCACTCACCTTCCTCCTCAGGGGATGGAGGAGGAGGAAAGGAAGAATGAGAGCAAAAAAATCTAAGGGTCGAAATAAAATATAAATGATGACTGTTAAATTAGTGAAGGATAAGTAGAAGCGAGGAGAAGACAAAACAAGTGATGCCAAGGCAATCACTCTCCACCTCCTGTGGGCAGACCAATACCCAGCAAGCTGGGTAACCTCCCCAAATCCCCTTTTTCCCTTACTGCAGAGCCACGTTGTGTGGCACGGAGCACATCTCTGGTCAGTTTGGGTCTGCCCACCTGTGTCCCCTCCCAACAGCCCTGAGGATTCACTGCAGGGACAGAGTGAGGAGCAGAGAGAGCCTTGATGCTCTGCACACACTGCTCAGCAGCATCAGTGTGTTATCAGCGTTGTTTTGGGCAAAACCTAAACCACAGAACTCTACGAGCTGTTATGGAGAAAATGAACTTTGTCCCAGGCAGGCCCATCCACGAGTGGTGACTGCAGTGTGATACAGGATCAGCAATGCCAGTGATAAGAGCCTTGCACAGACCTGTTGTTCCAGATACTCTTGAAGAGGTTTAGTGCTTCCTGCAGCCGGTTGGTCTGATTGTCCTCTCGTATCACCATGTTGTAGCTACTGCTCGCCACCACAAATATGATAGCAGTCACATCTAAACCAAGAAATACCCTTTAGTTAATGCCAGACTTCAGAGGAAATATCCCAGAATCATGAAGTTCACTAAGAAGCTGCCAGACTTGCAGCTCCCTGCAGAGAACAGGCTGGGATGCTGTTGCTGACAGCTTTTTAAGTACCAGGAATCAAAAAAGAAAGTGAAGAAACCATGGAAGACAGGCAAGGCAGGCCCCAGAACAGAAGCTGACAGAAATGACAGAAAATGTAGGAAAGAAAGGAACTGAAGCAAGAGAGAAAAACTGAAGAAGCCAAGAGAATTTAAAGATTTAAAACGTGCCAAAAAAATCGGAAAAAAACTGTGAGCTTTTGGACAGGGAGGTCCTTGGGGGAAAGCCACAGGACAAACAGCACTTTTGATTTGTGTGAAGAGTAGTGAGAACAGCAGACTGCAGTGAATTCATGGTTAATTGCTCTGGTCCCCCTGTAGTGTGTTTCACTGCTCAGAGCTTCTCTGGGAGGCATTCCCAGGATCACAGGACCCAGATCCCTGTGTCTGTGCTGCTCCAGCCCCTCACAGTGACTCCCAGGCTCATCTACCTCAGCAGCAGAACAGATGAGTCAGACCATGAGGTAACAGGAAGAGGAAGGAGCAGAGGTAAAACCCAAACAAATCTGTTACTAATAGCACAGAAGAAAATATTGCACAGTCCTTCCACACACATACACAGCGTCCAGGTGACTCTGTGACAGGAACTGTAGCAACGTCCCATGAATTTCAAGTTGCATTCTGCTTTGTTTATTCTCTAGGATCTCATTGTAACCTTTCTACAAAAAGGTGGGCTATTTTCGTGTAACTTCATTGCTATTTTGTCCAAACAAAGAAGAGAAAATATTTTCACCAAGTCTAGGTTTAAGAAAACCTGTGTGGAGAAAGGTTTCTCATCTAAAGAGAAACAGAGTAAAACAAAGAGCTGCAGTGAAGGTACCTGTCACACTTCAGGACAGACACAGAACTGCTTAATTTCAGTCATGTGGGAATTAAACCTGACCTCAACTCATGGGGACACTGGTGCTAAGAGACTCCAGCTCTCATCACATGTGTCTAACTAGACAGAGGCTCCCCACAACCTCATTCTGCTTTACTGGGTCAGTGCTGATCCAGAAAGAAGCACCACAACAGAGCCAAGTGGCTGCAATTACACACAAAAATATGAGAATCTGATTTTATGCATATAATAATTATCCTATATTTTGTGTTTTTTGCAGGCACATCCATATGTCAACCTGCACGTGGAGGACAGAATGGCTTAGAATTTACACTCTCACAGCTGGCAAGTAATGAACAAAGCCAAAAACACCCGAATAAGTGAAGAGAGGGGAGCCAAAAAAAAATGGACAAGCCGAAGTTACCAAACACAAATTCCTCTCCACCTACAATCTCCTTGAAGATGTCCTGTGTAGTTAGAGGAGTTTACATGTCAAGAAAAACTCAATCCTGTATGACTGTTAGGTAACTCCTTATTGAGCTACATGGAAAGATGATGAATTTCACACAGCTGAGAGAATGAAGATTAGACACTACAATTCTGCAGAGAACAATTTTATAAAGGCAGCAGAAATCCTAATCCTACCATTAAAACACTGGATCCATTTTCGGCGTTCATCTCGTTGCCCTCCAACATCAAACATACTGAGAAAAAAAAACATAAATCCAGTCAGTCAGAATCATTTTGTGCTGAGTTTTTTTATTTGTGTCTGCATGCAAACAGAAAAGGTAAGAAACTTTAGGACTTCTGTGTCATAGAAGTTAAAGGGAATCTTGGATTACAAGAACCTGAACAGGTAAATAGTCCATGAACATATGCATGCAGAGAAAATAGATTTGAAACATTTTGTTCTTTGTGATCAAAAATAAAGCAGAAATTGCAAACCAATATGCATTTCATTTTCAAGCCAGACTACTAAATTGAAAAATAAAAAATAATTCCTTTCTATTAAACACTGATACTTGAGAAATACAGTAGGCTCAATGAATATGTGGTAGGCTCTCCTCCCAATTTACCTGGGTATTTGTCTGTGTTGTATTAAAAAAAATGTAAAAACATAAAAAAGAAAGAATTATACTTACTGAAAATTTACTTTATCCACCTGAAACTTGGTTTCAAAAATTCCTGATGTCAAAACTCTGCATCTGAGAAGATCCTAAAGCATAAAGGGAAATGCACTGATTCAACATAGATACTTGGTGAATTTCCATATATCCAGCAATGGAAATAACCCCTTTTTTTCCATGCTGTACTATAACACCAGGGAACAGCACTGGAGTGTTCAGTGTCACAGAAGCACGATGGAAATCTTGGAACTGATGCAACCTTGTACATCATTTATGTGTATAAACATAACCCAAAGGACAAAGCCATTTTTACTGGAATACTAAATACATACAGTGCATGGCAATTCCTGAAATGGCAATTAGAAAATGAATGAATTACCTCCAAAGACGAAAGGGGCAGATAAATTGTGTAATTTCCTCACAAAGCTCCACGTACCTGGTCAGACGGGGTATACTCGTTCTGTTTGACTATGTCAATCTTGTCTAGAAAACTGGGGAGAGGAAAGAAAAGAGAGAAACTTGTCACTCTCAAATCAAACTTTCTGATGCTTTAGTAACCCACAGCTCCCGGGTAAATTTTGGCACAATTAACGCTCTCAGGCTCACGAAATGATGAAAAAACCCACACAGAAATGGCTCGGTTTGGGTTCTTGTCGTCAGGACGAGCGTTGCCAGCAGCAGCCGGCAGAGGGCTGAGAGCAGTTTAATTAATCCAGCCGGGAATGTCACTGCAGCCCCTCCCGCCTCCCTCGCCACAAACACACCGGGAGTTTAATCTGGGTCATTTTTCCGTACAGGTCCTGGGATACAACCTGCTACTAGGAACGGTAAAGCAATGACTCAAGCAAATTGCCCACATGTACTTCCCCTGAAAGTAAAATGAGTGTTTTTAAAACAACTCATCAACTCTGTAGTTCTTGAGATAAATGAAAGCCCTAAACCAATTTCAGTACAAGTTCAGTTAAGTGAGAGGGGACACTGATTTTCCTGTCAGCTGCTGTATCAGTGTTTCAGGAGCAGCAGCAGTAGTTGGCTAAATGGATAATAAGAGATATATTTTGTCCAAATTCATTAGGCATTACCTATAAATGATACTCTGCAGTATTTAAATTTTTTTTACCAATTAACTATAACCTCATAATTATCTTTCACTTCAACTCAAAGAGCAAGAATCTCAAGGACTTAGCTAATTCTGCTTTATTGTGGTGGCAAACCAGCAGGTCAGGATGCAGATTTTATGGTGTTTGCCCCCAGTCCCACTGCCCAACACCAGATCCTCGGCCAGGTGCCCCTTTGCTCAGCCCCTTCCACTTCAGCAGTGCCTTTACCCCAAACATTAATGATTAATCAGCCTTTAAACCAATAGGCTTTGAGCTCCCTTTGAAATTCCTCTGCATGAATTGTTTTCTCTCTGAAGCAGAAATCACAAAGGAAAGGCGAGTTTTCCCTGCCTCCTTTAATGTGCACTAACAACAGTCACAGCCTCAACAGGGGAAAAGGGAGCCTTGTGCCAGATACACGAATCAAAAACCCAAAAAGGCTCCCAGTAAAGCCACCACACGTCTCAGCCCTTTTCAACCCCAACTGACTTCCTAAAACACCTAATGAGGAGCAGGGAAAGAGGGAAAAATAATCCTACATTTTGACAACTGCTTCAGTGCAATGTTCTTTTCACCGGGAACTAGATGATCTTGCTTCACAGACACATGAAAATTAATTTTTGTTTAGACTGAATTACAGAATTTTAAACATATAAAAATGTGTCTTAAGCTAACATGCTACAAAACCACGTGAGACAAAGTGCAAAGATCAATCTCCATCATGGAGCGTGACATGGCCACAGACACACAAGGATAAAGCGGTGACAAACTGTGCTCTGCAATTTC
Organism: Cyanoderma ruficeps; assembly: GCA_008694505.1. Classification (NCBI taxonomy): domain Eukaryota; kingdom Metazoa; phylum Chordata; class Aves; order Passeriformes; family Timaliidae; genus Cyanoderma; species Cyanoderma ruficeps. Next base: position 8,218,926 of record VZDJ01000175.1, read on the forward strand.
CAAGCTGGATTTTTTTTTCCCCTCATATCTTCCAGGCTGTCAAGTCATTTTTTTCTTCTCTTTTTTTTTTTTAATCCAAAGGGAAGAAATAAAACTCTCTGTTCAGTACACAGAGGATGTTAAATACGTACAACAGCCGTGCGTTCCAACTAGCACGAGTGTTTCCACCCCATCCTCTCCCCTCAGAGCAGTTTCAGAATCACATGGCAATTTCACAAGTTGGAGGATGCTTGAAAAATGTTCCGAACAGAACACGTTCATCAAGATACAAAGGTGATTACTGCAATCACCCAGCCTTTCTGTATGAATTTATCCAAGCAGAACATTTTATTCTGGGTTCCACAAGAGGTGGGTTTTTGGTTTTGTTTTGGGTTTGGGGTTTTTGTTTTGTTTTATTTTTAAACACTCTGCTAATCAGCTTAATGGATTTTGGAAGCTGAAAATTAGAAAATAACAACAAGATATTACTAAAACCTGGAACTGAAAGTACAAACCTCTTACTGTTGTTTATGCAGACTATTTTTAGGCCTATGATTTCCTTGAAAAACATCAGCCACATAGGAGCAGTAGTACTGTACTTGAGATGAATTCCAACAGCAACGCTCATGCCAGGTAAAACAAGTTCAAATGGAACAAACATTTCTTCTTCCCCCCCCAAAAACAAGCTCCAACATTCAGCAACATCTGATACTCCTAACAATGCTCCTTGGAGAAGGAAGTCTTTCACTGTGTGGCAGTCACCAGAAAACCCCTCCTGCTTCCAGGGCATTTTAGGGAAAATGGAGCACAGCGATACGTTCAGTGAAGATTTCCCCCTGTGCCTTTTATCAAAGTCTGCTCCAGCAGCTTTACAAAGGGCTAAAGGCATTAAAAAGCAGTTGGATTTTCAGCTCACATGTAAAGGAAGGGGATTGTTCTTTCGGTTAGTCAATGTAAAAATAAATGGGAGGAGAAAAGGGGAGCAGAAATTTGATCCGCCCTGATACACCTAAAATAAGGAGCAACAGCGGGAGCACGAGAGTTCAGAAAAGATCAATACACTGTGTTCAGAGACTTCTCAGTCAATGTTAGTCAAAACCAAACAATTTATCCAGTAAATTAAACTAATAATCCAGTCAGATGAGAACAAAGCCCAGTTCAAAATAAACACAAATTCACCATCATTAATTTCTATTTTTAATTCTTGCTGTGCTCTACCCAAAACATAAGTGAGGCCACTTGAGTACTACTTTGTGTCCCGAATTCACTGCTGTGAGAGATTGTTCTAAGCCTCCTGGAGATGTGCCCACCATCTACTGTGTCAGCAGTGAACTTAGAGGGAGAAACAGAAGTGACCTTGATGAAATAATTCACATAAAACTGTCAAACCACAAAACCAAATTTTATACTGCGAGCAAGCCTTGAACCAAGTCACAAAGTTAGTGAGGTTTTTTTTGTTCTATAAAATTTTCCCAGAGATTATATGGAAAAGCTGTTTTCCAGAAAGCAAATAATTCATTCAGTATTGCTGCCAGTTCTCACTTTGGGCCACATTCTGGACATCGACTAAATAACAGGATCAGCTACTGCTCTGCAAATTTCTGTCACGTATTAAGAGGCTCTTTGGCCTGTGTTGTAAGATGTTGATACTGCTCTGACACATGCTAACAGAAAAAAACCTCAAAACACTTTAGCCACACTGAGAGGAAGCATCTCTAGGACAGCACCACTTGTGTCTCAGAGATATTAAAATGAAAGGTATTAACAAAAAATTAAAATAATCTGAAATAATAATAAAAAAATGCTGCATTTTTGTGTCCCTTTTTTTAGCTTAGGGAAGGAAAACCACATGTGAAATGCTCCAAGCAGATCTTTGTGACAAATAAAGCATCTTTAATTTTAAGGGTGCACTCAGGAGGCAGATTCACAGAGAGAGCCACACAGAGGCTTTCCTTAGCTCCAGCAGGTCTAAGTAATTAAGGCATGCATGTATCCTCAATTCTTTCCAAGTTTTAACTAAAACCTATTATGTCAAAACCATGTCCCAGTTTTCGGATGAAGATGTATGCCAGTACCCAAGTGATTCTGGAGTTCTTTCACCCAGGGAGAGCTGTTTTATCCCTATGAGGAGGGAATTTCCTGAATGAACAGTGCTGCTGCCAGACAAAGAACGGCAGCTTGTTTTCCCTGCTGGAAAGGTGTGTAACACACGAAACCTTCCACCCCAGAACCAGCACAGCTTCACGGGCTGGGGCAGCACAGGAGGGGAACTCAGGCCCTTTCCTCGAGCATTTCCTGACAGCCTTCTCAATAAACTTTAACTCAAATGTTACTCTTTGCCATCTGATGAAATGGTTGGCAGACAGGATTTTTTTTTTCCTGCTTTGTGAAGAAGAGCTTTTGTTTTCAGCCTAGAACAACACTGGGAAGGTGTCTTCAAACTGACAACACACCTATATTTGAAGAGCTTTATTTTCACCAGGGATTTTTCTCTGGTCAAGTCGTAACTTGAATTTGCATATAAAATGTCTCCCTTAAAAGACAGTAAGATCTCATCTTCAGTGTCAGCAAGATACTTCATGAAATCAAGATTTCAATCCCAACTAAAGACAACATTTGTTTATAATTTATAAGCCTCAACAGTAGCACTGAACTATATATTTGTGAAGTTTCTTGCTTCTGAAAGCCTTGAGGTATTTTAGACAGTAAATCAGACTTCCAGCTCCTGCCTGCCTTCATTGAGGCTGCATTTCCTGCCTCCATCATCACACCCCAAAACGCACACATGGCACTAACTCTATTTTAAAGGGAGGCACACTGAGTAGTTAATTGCCCTGAGTCCCTTGAGTTAGTGGAAATGATTTGCCATTTCCACTGAGTCATGTGTTTCTACCAAGATATTACTAAGAACCCACCAGAATATTACTAAGAATTATCAAGATGTTACTAATAATTACACTGGCATTTCTCCTGATCACCTCTAAAACAGTCTTTCCAATTCAGGTTTCTATGACCAGAAAGAAATTAGTATTTTTTACTGATCACCCTAAAGACCAAACTGTGCAAATGCCCAGCAGATTTTTATTTATCTACATACTATCAGAACTACAAAGTACTACTTAAATTAGTTTGAAGCTGAAATTTAACTCAACATTAACAGTGTTTATTGTAAACAAGAGTGCAGTTTTTGTTTTTCAGAACAGAGCATGCTTTGCTTCTGCTTTCCTGCCTTTTCAGTCCATGCCATAATCCTTTATGTTATTCAGCAAAACTTTCTAAAAGCTCTGCAGTTAACTCTTTGATAAATTTTCTTCAGCTATGCTGTCTGTGCTGAGCCAGAGACACAGGATGAGTACAAAGATATAAAACTCCCTTTTAAAAGGATATTTGTGTGTGAACGAATTGACTGTCCCTCGACTCCGTCCCTTTTCTGCTGTACAAAGCAAGCAGGGGTGGGGAGAGGAGGGAATCCTATTCCTTAAACTGGTGATAAAGATTCCAGCTCCTTTATTTTGCAAGAGGAGCAAAACAGCAGGCAAAGTTACAGGAATGATGCAAATAAAACAAGCAAACATTCAATCTGCTGATATTTATAAGTGTCCTGCAAACATGGACGGCATGTGAAACCAAACTTGTCAGGTTTTTTCCTCAAATATAAGTTAAAAATCAAAGCTGAGAAACCAGTAGATTTTGACTGTTTGTTTTTTACAGATATACTGGTATTTTCTATTATTTGCAAAGGGGGAGCTTTTACTGCTGAGGTAGTCGCTGAAAACATGCCACAAACGTTACTGGAAAATTAAAAATGCTCAGAAAGGCACAGCTCCTTTTTCTGCCTAAACAAAACTAGATAAGGAGAGAGAAAAGGAATTCCAAAACCTTTGTAATTACTTTAACAACATTACAATTAGGAAAGAGAAAAAAACCTTTACAGAGACAGGCACATAGGGACAGTCCTGTACCAAGTATTATTGGTATAATTAGGAGACCACTATATTGCATCTAAAAACATCTCATATACGATGTTCCTGTAACAACATTCTCCATGTCAGTCCTCAGACATAAGGATCCCATTGAAAACCAGATTTATGTTGGAAATGAACCTCGAAATGTAGCATAAGACGTGAGCAGGAGTAAACCAAAATCCGACTCTCCAGAAAACTTTCCCAAGAAGCTGCAAACACTTTTTGATTTCCAGTTTCGAGTCGAAGGGTTGTTATGATTTCCTTATCGAAACTGTAAGTCGCACAGAAAGGTCTGCAGATAGTCTAAAGCTCAGAATTTAATTATAGATGGTATCAATGCGTACGTATCCCAGGAAAGTGATTTTGAGAGCGGCCCCAGCTGTAATTCCAAAAGAACCTCGAGCATTCCAGCCACTTGGAGGCGGAGGGGCACCATGGGTCTAATTTTGAAGCAAATAATGAGAAAGCTGAAAAGTATGACTCCATATATTTGGAATCATCTTGTGGTAATCAAGGTTACAGTTCCTTATATGGCATGGAGAACATGAAGCACGCACAAAAAATAGAGTATTAAAACTATGGGGTACAAAGAACTGCAACTATTGCAAAAAAACAGGAGGTGCCAGCGAAGCAAGCCCCCTTCAGTTTTGTGCCTCCGTGAAGTTCAAACCTTGCCCTAAAAACGAGGCTGGTTACGCACCCGGCTTCCCAAACTGCCTAATTAAAGCAGCGTAATCCGCCGGGAGGCATGAATGAATCTCACACAAACCCAGCAGAAGGCAAAGCAGCCCTTCAAAAACCGCCGGCGCTCGAAAAGGGAAATGGGGAAAAGGTAGGAGAAAGAGAAAAATCTATTTAAAGAGGTTGTAGTTGTCTCTTTTTTTTATTTTTTTTCCCCCCTCTCTCTGCCTGTCTAAAGTTAGTCTGGCTTAGAGGATGCACTAACTTTCCCAATCAGTTTTACATTACAGCACAAGTCCAGAAATAGCTCCCAGCCGCCTTGGCCTCTAGCACAGTTGCCATGACAATGGAACCACAGGGCTATAAATAGCTCATCAGCACCAAATCTTGTGAGACACATCTGGAATGGGGCCAGCCCAGCCCCGGCCTGACAAATAAAAATAGGCACAGGCAGTTTCAAAGGCTGGAAAGGTACAATGTGGCTCGGGCTGTGCAGAGCAGGGCAGGGAAACGGGTTTGATTGCTTGTTAGCACGAGATTTATTTGATAGGAGATTGGGAGAGGTATAAAAGTCACTTTATTGCATACTAAACAGCCAGCCTTTCTCTAAGGTCTATTTTTCTTTCTTTTCCCCACCCGTCTGCAGCACAACCACCCTGCTTTTGAAACTGTAACAATGCAGCCTTTTGCCCAGGAGACCATTAAAATAAGGAAAAACAGAAGGAAAGAAAAGAGATCTTCAAATCTTCCCCCGCCCCCCCCCAACTATTTCTGTACGTTTTTGGCTCAAGTGCACTGAGTGCTCCTGCGGGTCTGACAGGCATCCTGGCTGGGATCCTGCCCGGGCTGGAGCACTTTGCTCCAGCTAAAATCAGTCTCAGGCTGCTCTGTGCCTCCTGGAGAGGGACGTGGTTCCCAAATCCTTGTGCCAGGGCTGCTCTCAGCATCATCCCTTTGGACCCTCAGCATGGGACACAACCAGAGTCACAGCATATCCCATCCTGCTTCCCAACAGCTCCATGCCACTGAACTGCCTCTGGAGTGAGCATTTTCTTCCACTCAGTGGGTGAGAAAATGTCATATTTTTAGCACAGACTCTTGATCAACCCATTCAATTACATCCAAATTATCTGTGTGGGAACAGAATGTTATGTCAAAAATGTTATTCAGTGTATTTGTCAATATTACCCAACAGAAGCCATTTGTATAATGAGGAGATTCAATATTTTCTCCAGCACAGGAAAGCAGCAGCTCAGGAATCAGACTGAAGTCGTGAGACTTTGTTATTTCACAGACACTGGAAGTAGTAAGTTAGCATGATATAACACAGAGAACACCACTCCCAAAATATAAAATCCAAGTTGCTCTATCAAAAACCAATAGAGACTACAGATGGTGATCAAGAAACTGCAACTATAATAAGCATTAAGGCACAGTAAAATATCTTCCGTCTGCCAAAAAGGCACCGTGCACGCGCTCCACGCAAACTGCACCATCAGCCCACAGGATTCCTTTAGGTCCCTACATGGATATTTTCATTGCTAAAAATTGTAGTTACTTCCACCCAGGCTTCAAGCTGTATGTAAACTCCCCTCCCTTCCCCCCTGCCTTTCACTACAGTTTGCTCCCCTGCCATCTGAACAATGTACCCCTCAGGAACGGCAGCTTGCACAGAAGGATTTTGGATAATGCACTTTTAAACATGCAATGCAGGATTTATTGGTTTTTATAAAGATACTCCAAGTTAGTCTAAGAGCCTATCACCAGTTGCAAGTTTTGATTTAAATCACGCAAAAAAAAATTTTTCTTTTTTTTTCTTCCTTAAGAAAGCAGCTCATACATCACTACAGGACAGCTGTTTCTGGCCCATGTAAGGGACAAACTTTCTCTGGAAGAAAGATGAGGGGGAGAGGGCTGTAGAGCAGCAAACATTACACAGGATAACCCCAACCTGGCCAATATTCCAGTCCTTCACTGGAAGGGCTTCCATGGCATCCCCAGTTCCTCTCTGCCATTAACTCCTTGCCTTGACTGGACAGTCCTGCTGGAGGATGTGTGCTCCTTTACGCTGACCAGGGGCCCTGCTCACCCCAAATTCTGCATCCTGCACTCATTCCCAGCCCTCTCATAGAGCTGGCCTGCACAGCCACCCCCAGGAGAACCAACACGGCCCCAAGCCGAGCCCTGGGGGCCGCTCCAGCTGCCCTCACTCCCACTCTGCGAGGAGCAGGGAGGTGTTTCGCTCTCACCACCACCGAACCAGACCGATTAAACCACCCTGTGCCCGAGGCTGCCCTGGCCAGACAAGCCTGGGGATGTCAAATAACTCTGGAGCAGCCCCTCACCCCAGCCCAGATGAGTTCAGCAGCTCCCAGGCCCAGGCTGGGAACACAAGGGGAAGGTAACAGTGTGGATGAGATCACCACAACACCATCCCATCTCAGGGCAGGCCTGAGGGAGTGGGGAGGAACATGGCGCAATCCCTATTAACTTTTTTTTCCTCTCCTAACAAGGCTGCAAAAGGAGAGAAAAAACCATGGGAAAAGGCGAAGCGATTACGTGTTCATGCAACAAAACTCCGCTTTGCTCACTGCTCCTCCAACGTTTCCTCCTAAATTTTGGAGGGCCATACACACCAGAAACTTGGGCCTAATTAATGAACCTGTTTCTTGCGAGATACTATGAAATCTATTGCTTTAGGTATGGGATATATTATCTTTTCTACAGTTGAAAGCAATTTTGCTTGCCTGCCTTCATTTTTACTTATCCTCATTTCTGTCCTTCCTGATGCTGGAAGTGATTTTGACCTCCTGTGACTCTCAAAGATTGTCATCTTAAAGGATCTAGGTACTCCACCAAGTTTGGTATCTTTTCCAGTTATTTCAGCAAAAGCCCTGCACAGTAAAGACTACAACTTTTAATTTCACACAAGGAATTAAAAGCTGAAGTCTAACACTTAACTGTAAGAAAACAACAAATTGTTTCCATGGTAAACCTAAACCTAAACAGGGTTTAGAACACAGAACCAGGCACTTCCCCAGTTACTACTGGAAAAACGGGCAACATCATTTGTAACTGGAATTTTAGGGACAAGGCTAGGTGGAGCTGATAGGACCTCACGTGACACAAAAGGAATTTTGAACCAAGACCGAGTTTCCGCAGGAATTAAGGAAGCAGTGATAGCTCAGGGAAGGAATCAGGCCCCAGATGGGCCCAAAACAATGGGAAGACAAACCTCTGCTGGGTTCTGAGCAGGGTGGTGAGGGAGGACTTCACCTCCCTATTTAAATATCCTTGTACAAAGATCTTAAAAAAATAGTTTGCGTATATTTAGATACAAGATATAAATCCAGTGCTGGAATCTTGTCTGCTTAGGCATTATCCAAGCTGAGATCTCTGTTCAGTACCTTAGGAAGTTGGGTTCTATGGCAAAAAGACAGTAATTTTGACTCTGATGCTGCTCACAGGACACTGAAATGTTCATTTCTGTCCCGTGAAGGTGCAGGCAGGGGCTGGAAGGGCCTGGGTGTCTCCACAGGATCGAGTACCTGTCAATACCTGCTGGGGCTGACAGTCCCACAGCTCACACAGCAGCTCGCATTTCCACTTCTGCTTTCCTCAGAGGAATGTGGCTTCCCCCCCTCATTCTTGTTTAAGTGTTCTGCTTTCAACTCAGCAAAAATGACTCAGGGCCTCTGCCAAAGCAGAGGCACAAGCTGGCACCTGGAGTTGAAAGCATCTGTAAAGAGCACACCTCTCATCTGGAAGTGAGTTCTAATAATTCAGTTAGTATTTTTTTTTTTCTTGAAAACATGTGCTTGATCATGAAATTCAATACCAGGCATATTTAAAAAATATAATTTTAAACCAGGCTGAAAATGATACAGAGCTGCAACAGCATTTTATACTGTGAATTTTGAGCAGTGCAGGGACACTCATCTTTGGCTACAGTGAAAAGCAAATATCTGGTTCTGTGTTCTGCCATACAACAAAATGAAGAAGTCAAGTTTAAGTGCTTGTCTGTCCCTGGCACACATTACACTCAGGCAAATAAAAGGAGCAAGAAATCAAACTTGAAGCCAAAATCAAAGGTAAATAATAAAGGTGACCACACTACTTCTGTGGAAAAGCCATTCACAGGAGTCACCATGGTTCTGGAATAGTGCAGCCCTCTTTTATTCCCAGTGAAAAACGTTTCAGTCATTCAGTTTCATGGTTCTGCTTTTTGCCGAGAGTTTTGCTGCTCTTAAAAGGAAAATCTAATATAGACCCTCCATCTTTGCTTGCTCACGTGTCTGTGACAACATCACTACACAGCCAACAACAATACAATGCAACGTTTCCACAAACTGCATTTGGGTATTTAGTGCTTTTAAGCCTGCAATTAAAATGGACACCTCGCAGAATAATGTGGCTTTACAAAGCCTCACAAACAGCCCTAATTTAACAGGGGACATGACTAGCCATTTTAGAATCTTTTAAATAAAATATTCTGGCCCTTCCCCCTTCTCTTCTCCACTGACCTAACTTGACTCAACTCACGCTGAAGCAGAATTTAAATCATTACAAAAATATGAACTTTAAATCTCACCTCTCAAAAGACACAGCTGGCTATAAAAGACCTTAAAATAGCACTAAAAGCTCCAGTCATTCAAATGTCTGTGAAACACAGTAGGACAGACTTCGTATTTACAAAACATATCCTAACATTTGCAAAATGTGCTTTTTCATGCGGACTTTTCTAAGCTGTGCTCTTTTAGTGCCCAGAGTCACAGAGAATTCAGAATGAAGTGTGCACAGGAAAAGTAAAATCCCTGACAAGGCACAACCTCCGCCTGTTTCCTCTCCCAGCCAAGAGTCACTGTCGGTTTCGGCTCAGGGAGGTTTTCCATGGCAGTCCCTGACTCACAGAGGAGCACTGAGGTGCTGCAAAACACGGAATCCAGACAGGACTGGAGTGAGGAGTGTGGGAGAGGGATGGGGAAATTTTGGGACAACTCTTAAAATCCCTTATTCTCTAATTAGCTTGTTTTGTAATGCTAAAACGAGGAAGTCGTTCGGCTGCTTCAAGTGGAATTAGTTCTTTCAAACTGGCTTTATTGACTCTATTTATTACCTATATAAAAGTGTTGCAATTACCTAAACAATTACCAAATGTATTATTCACAGAACATAATTATTTCAGCATTACAACCCCAAAAGCCCTCAGCAGCAGAAGGCATAATTCTATCTTGAGGTGCAATCCTAGAAGAATTAAGACTGAATTAAGATTCAGGAGGTACCAGAGGTGACACAGACACACAACCCTTCAGCATCCTCAGTGGCCTCCTTGTTGGCAGACTTTAGAGAGGCCAAGGACTGGGACAGCTGGGGCAGGGAATCTTCTCCCACAGCCCCATCTCCCTCTCACACAGCTCTCTCTCTGTGCTCCCGGGCTGTGCCAGAGCCCTGACCACAAACCACCCTTGGGCAGAGGCTGGAGAGAATCTCTGCGCTGAGCTACCCTGGACAAAACTGCTCAATTTAAATTCCTGCCACGTTCTCTGGAAACCTTAACTCCAGTCCCACCTTTCCTCTGGGGATGGGGGCAAGGAGAAGAAAGCAAGCAAGAAAGATTCTACCCATTTCCTCATGAAGCAACTACAAAATGGTGCAGCGAGCTCTACCTGTGCAGGGAGCATGAAACAAACAGCAGGAGGTGGGGAAGAATTTCATCTCAGCAGGCATTAATTCTGAAACACCAGTGATACTGGTTTATGCTTTTTTGGTTTATTACACTGAAAAGAAAGAGATATATCACAGAGCAATGAATAACAACTCAGTTTTGCACCACCAGTGGGTGGACTCCTGACCCCCGTGCACTCAACCACAGCCAGGCAGCTGGGAATCCAAGGGAAGGAAAAGCCAACCTGAAGAGCCCCAGGAATGCACTGAAGTTCCAAAAAATCTCCAAAATCCATTGGATGACTAAAAGGCACAATTCCAGTAGAAGACACACACGTCTTCACCATCTCTTTGTCTGCAGAGGGCAGTGTCTCATGTTTGCATCTCAAATGGATGGAAACCTAAACCTAAACTACTCATTAACAGATTACAAATTTCCTCTTCTACATGAAAAAAACATTAAAACAGTCTCAGGAGAAGAACTGAACCAAAAAAGACACTAAAAACCATGGGTATAATTGCTGCAGTGGGAAAGATGAGAAGGGGTCTAAGATGGTATTTCTCTTTCCCAAATATTGTGCTTATTCCCACATCAACATTTGTTAAGCCCCAGCTGGGGCTTTTGGCTGCCCAATATCCAAGCTTGTTATTTTGCAAAAAGACATAAACCCAGCAAGCCTCTTAAAATGTCTAAAGAAGCACTAAATGAAGTACAGCACCCTTCAGATTGCAGTCTGGGTTCAAATATATGCCTAAAACTTAGTGGCCATTAGTCACAGCCCACAGATCTGGAAATAAACGTGCAACTCAACCGTGCTGGGAAGCAGAGGCAGGAGGCAGCTCCAGGGGAACAGTCCTGGGCCGGCTCACCTATTGCTCTGATACCTGCAACTGGCAACTATGCGATTCCAGAGTGCTGGAGACAATTCCAGGATTTCCATTTGCTCGGAATTACTATAATTAGAGCTTCCGGCTCATGGTTTACTCTAAGAACAGCAGCAAAGGCTTCAAGGTGGAAGAGACTCAGATCAGATGGGTCAGGAGAAAGTGTGCAGAGAACACTCACAGGTTCTGGTGAAAGGGAGGTGTGTTCCTACATTACCTACCCCGTGTTAGGTGCTTATTTATACATACACAGTCTATAAACACCATAACCATATGTGAAACACAGCTTTTATCACACAACAGCACTTTAACTCCACTTCCTGTCCTCAGCAGCAAATTATTAATTCACCACAAAAAAGGGGTGTCAGAGCACAGCAAGTGGTACATTACACAGAAGTTAATATTATGCGACTACTAAATTTAGCCGCTCCCGCTTTTCTTCTACATTCTGCTGCCTAAGAGATTTTTACAGCATCTTGCACACACTGGCTTGCCCTGCATGGATGGTGATGCTCAAAACTAGTGACAGGTGCAGAGCTTTCCAAACAGCACTTTTCCCTCACGCCATCCCACCCACGTTCAGCTCCAGCTTGTAAAACTGCAGTTATCTGCTTTGTAGGAACGCACACGCACAGGAAGTCCAAGGAACAGACTGCCAACAAGCAGATGAGAATATTAAAAAAGATCTGAGATGCTAATAAACTGTGCCAGAATTACACACTGCATCTAAATACAGGTTTTGAGGGAACATCACTGGAGTACTTCTGCAGATAAGCATATCCTTCATTTTAATTAAGGAAGAAAATTTCCCTCCTTTGAATGAGCTCACTTCCATTGAAGAGACCTGTTTTACTAACATATCTTATGGTTTTCGGTTTCTTTGCCTAAAGATAACAGAGTGGGGAAGAAAAAAAAAACCCTTAAGGTTTATATGATTTACATTTGGGTCACTGACTTTCTTGGTTGTGCCTCCAAACATCAAGCCTTTAAAAAAAACCCCACAAGCCCCACACTGCTCTGCAGCAGAACTTCCTCCTGTTACCTACATGCATTTTGTTCAGCATGAACAGCAGATATTCAGTGGAGTTAGAGTCAAAAGGTATCCCAAGGGAAAAAAGAATCTTTGACTAACATCACAGTCAAAAAATGCAAAATTTTAAAAGCTGTCTGGACAGAACCCTGAGTAAGGTGCTTGAGGAGACCCTGCTTGAGCAGGGAGATGGGACTAGATGGCCTCAGTGGTCCCTTCCAAGCAGACCCCTTCTGTCTGATCCAGTGATTACTGGCTTCTAAGAAAACATGCAGGGAAACTGCCATACATTTACATAGACAGACCTAACTCTGCAGAGAAAAATCTGTTTCGGCTTCCTGCATGTCCACCATTAATCCATTATGATGCCTTGTGGTGTGGACATCAGGAATAAATGTGAAACAGTTCAGAACTTAAAAAAACCGTGTTGCTTAAACATGGATACTCCAACTTGATTCACCCTGCAAACCATGTATGTATAAAAGCAGCATGTGCTTGTACAGATTCTGGTAATTACAGAGGTTTGTTTCAAACAAACACCGTGTTTCACACAATATAAACACGGTAATTGTCACATTATCTCACAATCTACATTGTGATTTCAATTATGCACAACAAAGGGACTGCTCATGAGAACTGAACTGAGAGAGTAAATCACACCCCTCATAATAATAGTAACAAACCTGTGTTCATTAGTGTTTGTTTGTTTTTAAAAGGTATTTGTTCAACTACTACAAACATCTCTTGCAGACTGGTGAAAAAGAAAAATGCACTGGGTGCGGCATCAATCTTTCATTTGTAAGACTTGTCTTGAGAGAAATCAGTTTGATATTCTTCACAGCCACGTGACTTTATCAGAAAACCACAGTGCACAATTTTGGTGTAATTAGCAGGACCTTCTGAAATACAGCCCAGAAGAAGGCTCTGAGGGAAACAAACACGTTTCACATCATTAGGGAAAGTTAGAGCTGAAATGGAGGTACCAGCCTCTGCACACAACAGCAGAAATCTCACCTATTTTTAGTTCACAATTCCAATAAGAAAACAGCTGGGAGTCTAATGAAATTATCTTGGTGACAAATTTAATGGACTGAACACTAAAGTTACTATTTTTAAGTAAAGTTCCTAATTATCCTTCAAAACAAGAAGCAATTAAGCAGCAGTGGAGCTCCAGCTTCCCAAGCGTCTGCAAGGCTCGGCTCCAATCAGATTGAAACTGGGAAATGGCTCAACACCTTTCTGATCCTAAAAGTTGGTTGAGGGCCAGGCTTGGGGTTTGGTTGGGGTTTTTTTTTAGCCTAATGAAAGCAGTTCTGCTTTGACCTGTCCAATCCTGCCTGGTGCTGTTTTCCCTGCCTGAGCTCTGTGCAGCTGCACAGTTCACACCGCGCCCAGGAGAGGAGACAGGGAGGGAAGGGAAATGGAGCACGGACAGGGAATGGGCTGGAGAGAGCTGCTGAGAACCCTGAATGATAACACACTGCTTGGAGCACAGAGCAGCTCAGCTCCCTGGGAGAGAGGTGCATAGGGAAGTGCTCCAGGAGCAATGGAGAAGGGCCAAGGATCCCACCTAGCAAAGAGCTCTGAGAGAGCACAGAGGAATTCTGGTATTTTTAAATTTACTGAAATAGCCACATTAATCACAATAAAGCAAGTTATAATCTGACATGTTCCTCTCCAAAAAGCTTTTCAAAACTGGCCATTTTAATTACTGTTTCCCTTAGTAACACACTGTGGAACTAATGAGTCTGTTGCACTTTTAACCTCACATAAGACTATTCCACACTTCGTACATATCACACACCTCATTTTTGAAACGAATTTTGAACAACAGGGGTAGAGAATTAAGAGTTAGCATTGAAAATACACAGATAGTGTACTAATATCTGCATTTTAATGAGACATGGTAGGATCCTAGAGTCTGGAATGCCCATTTGGGGAATACATCATGGTAAAACAGGAGATCTCTAAACCCGTCCTCTCACCCCTTCCACCAAACCACTTCATCGTGACATTCAAGATCAAGAATGTTGATGACAAGATCTTGATCAAGATTCTTGATGACATCATAATACTTCTTGGCATCAAAACCATGAAAGCTTGATCATCCTTCATTCATATGACTTCACTTAAAACCTCACACTATCCAAAATCACCCAAGGGTTTTCGCAGATGTGAACTTTTATAATCCTCTTGAAGAAGAGCTGTATCAAAACACCACTTTACTAATGGGAAAACTTTGTTTCACCCAAGTCTGGCCTCGGATAACAAAATGTGTGTATCCTAAAGCAGTTCAGCTCCCTGGGACAGAGGTGAACAAGGAATCCTCCAGAATAAACAAGGAGAAGCCATTCTGACAACCCAGGGAAGAAAAGGAGTCTGCACACCTTAACTGCAAACTCTGCTCTTCTTCATGGCACACACAGTGATGTTAGGGAGAGCTAATGAAAACACCAAAATAAAACAACCATCAGGAGGCTCATTCTTGAGATTCAGTTTGATGGAAGAATATCCAGAGAACAGCCACACTTTATGAAGCTCCGTAAGAAAATTGTCTCACCAGACACAAACCTTCACAGTCCCTTCACACACCTCCTGATCTTGTAACATTATAAATGTGTAATCAAAGTCTCTCTTAGATACTTAACAGCAGAAGTGCTGTACAGCGTGGTCCTCAGAAAATTTGCAAGTATTACCAACGCTGGCAATAAACAAACAAACAAGGCAGTTTTACAGTTGTGGGGATTTTGTATGTATATTGCTATTTTCATTCATTTATAAAAATTACTTAGGGTTCGGAAGGATCTCTTTTTTTAAAGCCACCAATCTCTCAGCCAAGATCCCAGAGCAGACCTGGCCACCTGACCCGGGCTGGCTGTGGCTCCTGCCAGCACCGTGCTCCTTCAGCAGCCCAGGAGCCAAGGCTCCTTCCCTCCCCCAGCTGCAGAAGGCTTCCTAAAAATAGTCCTTTGCCAGCTTTTACTGGGGCTGCAGTTTGCATGAGCCCTCTGGGGGAAGGGGAACCTTGCAGAGGACCCAAGGCACTCACTGAAAATTTACTGGGCAGCCAACACGTTTCAAGTGTAAATTATCATCCAGACACTGAAACCCCTCACTTCCATAACGAACACATTACAATTTAGCTTTATTGGTGCATACCCTTCTCAGAGACTTAATTAGTGTACAATATAAATATAGTGAACCGAGATTTATATTTAATTACAACAACTTATTTTAACACGTTTCAGCTACAAAATCAATGTATAATATACTACAGAGTAATCAGTTCAAAATCACAACGCCTATCAATGACATCCTGCTACAAAATTACTCTTAATCACATGTAAAACTAGCCAGCAATTTCTTTCAGTTTCTTTAGAACTTAGTCACGTATTAAAAATACTGTATTTAAACTTACTTAAGCTCAGCTTTGGTTTGAGAACTTCACCTAATATGAGCTTCATCTACTTCTTCATTTTCAGCCTGCCTCTCCTGAAGTCAGGATTTTATGACCATGTTCTCTGCATGCAAGCACATGGTCTCAATAAACTTTTGAGCTTGCTGGTAAATTTATACCAAATGTCCTCCAGACATCTTTGTCAGGGGTCTCTAAAAAACAGTAACTTCAGCAATACCTGTGATTGCAGGCAAGCACTCAGACAAAAGAAATTTAAACTGAAGTCCCCAGTGAAGGAAAGGCTTTGGCGTATCACCGAACAGTGGAGTGCACAGAAGAGGAAAACAAAGAGGAGAACGTGCAAGTCAGCAGCATCCAGTGCTCCCTCTCCCCGGGACTGGCAGTGATGTATCTGCAGTGTTTCAGCCCAGGGAATAATTGGGAATCGAACCTGCTGCTTTCACATTGTACCAGCAAATGTACTGGCCTCATTTCATCCTTGGATCAGGAATTTTCTGTTGCCGTCCATCTTTCGGAACACGGTTGCTTTTACTTCCTTTTATAAAGCACGTCTTTAATGAGGTTTACAGCAGCTTTTTAGGTCTTAAGCTTGATAAAAATATTCTTCTAATTGTCATCTTGTAAGACGACATCCTCTTGAGATGTTCCTTTTCTGCAGCAATGCAGCTGAGCCATGAGAGCTCTCACAAAACCCTCCCGAGCTCCAAAAGCTGTTGTGCCTGCTCACGGGGAACACCAGAAACAGCAGCTCCCAAGGTCAGGCCAAAAGCTCCAGCACCCACTCACCCACCCAGGCAAGTGAACGGCAAAATCCTAAAAATACTGGTCACAGCAGCTTCAGGATCATGGCTATTGGAGCACCAGGGATGCACACCATTCCTGCAGCCCTGTCTTGCTGCAGCAGCCTTTTCTGGGGCTTCCACGGCAGCAGCAGCAGCAGCCAGACCTGGGGGTCCCCTGCCAGGCCCCCCAGCCCACCCAGCACTGCATCCCACATCAGCTTCCCAACCCTCCAAACCACGGAATCCACCCAGGAACGATGCTCCGGCCCTACAAGAGCCATGCAAAAATGATGCAACCAATGCCATGCTCTTCCTTGTTTCCTCAAGTGTTTATTTATAGCTTGCCCTGTATTTTGTGCCTGCAGATCTTCCTCCTGGCAGGAGGGATTTCTAGGGAAGGCTGCTCCAGCCCCTGTGGAAGTCTTTTATTCCACTTGTTCCTGTCTCACACTGAATTGTTTGTTTGCATCACAACTCAAAACTAACCTCGTTCAGGGCTCTCTCTGTTTGCACAAAGGGACCTTGCAAGAGCCTGAGAGGGGGAGCGAAAATTCATTCTCAGGAATTATTATGAGTTGTAAGAGTTGCTTGGATTGATTCTCACCATTTGACAGCTACAGTGTTCCACCAGTACAGCAATCCAACACTGCTGGACCATTAAGTCCAATATTCACAAGTCAAGATGTCATTTGCTCTGCTTTATAATAAGCTTATGTGAATTTTATGGTAAAACTGAGGATATTTTTTTATATGAATGGGCAAAACTTTAAAAAAAAAATCAGAACTCCAGTACACCCACAGTGCATGACAAACTTACAGAGTTTACAGTCACAATTCCTCCTCTTAACTTCTCACCCTAATTCATTCTGACCAATTCATTAATGACATGGATTCATTCATTCCCAGTTCAGACTGACCACTACCTGTCTTCACAAAAACCAGAGGACTGAAGGATTACTGTGTACATAACAATCTACTATTTTACCCATTCCAATTTTCTGAAAATATTTGAGCAATGTGATTACAGAAGTTTCACCTGCAGCAAACTGTTACTTTTAGGGTCAATTTGTTGCACTTTCCTTACCAGAAAAAAAGGTATATTCCCTGCATAGGGAATAGGGAATTAAGACTAAAAATACAGGGCAACAAGTAGTATCATTGCGAGATCCATGTACAAAGCCAAACCCAAGGATCTGGAGCTTTCAGCATTTATGTGGCTTTGCCAAGTGTCTGACTCTGAGCGTGTGTCAAATGCCACCAAGCACAGGGGCTGTCCCCAGTAAGAGCACCAAGGGTGTGCTGCCCAACACGGTGTTGACTGCACTGCTGAGATCCCCTCACCCCAGGAATGTGTGGCATCCCCGGCAGGATGAAAGGCTGCAGAGCACCTCGGAATCCACTGCAATCAGATACCTGTGAAACCTGTTGTTAATGAGTTCACTCACAGGAGGAGAGTTTTAACATCAGCTGCCTCAAGAGAGTTTCTATGAGCGTGGATCCAGCCTCTTGAATTTTTCTGAATCTTTACAATCATGAAAAAAACAAAATTGTGTAGTAATAATGTGGTAGTAGCTGCATTTAATGATCTTATGGAGCTGAGCAATATACTAATTTCTTAAATACATTATTTTGCCTATAACAACACTGATGATTTGCTCAGAATGGATTGCACATTGAGTCAGGGCTGTGAACACACACCTTTTTTTTTTTTTACTACTATATTATTAGTTGTTCGAAAAACATTGGCCATTTTAATTACGTGGAAAATGATTTATGAAGTCTCAAAACTTCATCATCAATCAATCAATCAATCAACAAAAGTCAACCCTACACATCTCCTTGATGAGAATTTTGGTGGCAACTCTGTACCTGTTTTTGCAGCACTAACCCCAGGTCAGTTTAGCTTTAGGCACAATGTGCAGAGCCAGTATTGTTCACTAATTCTCATTCTATTACAAACTTGCACCTATCAAGAGAGCAAGAGACCAATACAACATTCACAGCATCTCCTCCAAAAGCCTCAGTGGACAAAATATGTTTTTTCATACATTTCTACTATATTCACTCACACTATAACTTAATGCCACAACAAAAACTTTTGAGGATGGAAAAAAACTACAGTGGGAAGGAATGAGGAACCTGTTGCCATTAAAATGCAAAAATTTGTGAGAGTTTAATTAAACAAAGGTTTTGGCTTATATTCCATCTCCTGCTGTATCGCATTGCAACACTTTCCCTTCACCCACAAAAAAAATTCCACTGTATTTGCATTTGTAGGTTTGCAGAGAACAGAACCACAAAAAACAAAGCAGAAGCCTGAACAGGTATCAGAAATATGTTGACTAAGAAGTCCAGACACTACTGAGCAAAGCAGACTTGAAAGCAATTACAAAAATATGCATCAGATATTTGTTTTTAAAAAAGATCAAGATTACTTTATTTTCCCTTTTGGAAATAGAAATCCCTTGGATTAGGCATATTTTGTTATTTATCTGTATGTTTAAAATCACTTGGTGATGCAAGCATAATATTCTTTATCAAACAACACAATTTGCCATTTTTAGCACTGGTAACAAGGAATCTGTTCTTCTCTTTACTGAATTATTTTTAACTCTGTTAATTAACATTATGGGTATAGGCCACCCATCAAGAAATTTGGCTAAAGAACTTTGTCTGCAGAATTCTGGACTGTAGCCAAATACTTTCAGTACAGAATTATCTTCTGAAGATGCACCACTCAGGTTCATACACCAGTACTTACTTATACATTCACATTCTTTGGCAATTACAACTTTGGTTTCAAAGCCGATTAATAAAGTAAAATATTAATGGAGAAACATCCTGACCAAACTACACCCTGGACTCCACTCCAGTATTCTCCTCCAGATGACTAAAATGTCAGTAAGTTTGTCACTGCCTTCATTGCATTCTCCTCATGTTCTTCTGACATTCAAAATGAAACTTCTCAGCTAGAGGAGCACAGCAATCTACTGACCAAATCATGTGGGCACCTGCTTATGATCTCAGCAAAAATCACTATTTTAAAGACAAATTTTATTTAAATAAAATGCCAACGTTCATGCCAAACTTTGATAAATACTCTTGATTCAGTGCAAGCCTAACCTGAACAAATGTTGTGCATGTGAATTTTGCCTGACACAAAGAAATAGCTGTTGTGAGAGGAAATCCACTCACACGTGAAAGCAAATATAAAAACACCCATTTCCACTGAATCAGGCATCCATGAACATTAGAGTTTATCCTTAACCCCTGCAGGCATTAGCAAGTGATGCACTTAAACTAAAAGGTGAAGTCTGAGTATTTGGACAGAAGACTGTGTCAAGAAATTGGGGAAGAAGTTCCAACCCAGCTTTTTCATGCTCTACAACCAGGTCAGCCCTGCCTCCAGCTGAAGGCAAATCCTCAACATTTACAACCAGGGAGGGAAAGGAAGTTGCATCTGCAGCCAAAGGCCAGAAAGGAACTGGCACACTCAAAGATGTGTGGAACAGAAGAGAAATAAAAGCAGCAGATGAATGAAGGCAATGAATCCAGGGGGCTGAAAGTGGCTGAGGGAGAGAAAGTGGAGGCATAAATCAGATTCCTGGAGCAAACGGTTAAACCCCTTGACAATAATCCAGGATGATGCAATGGGCATTGGGCTGTGGTATGACTTCTTCAATTAGTCACATTTTGGACTTCTAAAGGTCTTTCTGCCATTATGGCCCATCAACTTTATATCTTCCTTATGGGAGCACCTAATTCGTAACATTCAAGCAACCTATTCCAGGACACCTTTTGGTTTATCTTGCTTCATACTGAGATGCAATTTATTTTGAAGACAGAGGAGTTTATCTAGGGTTGAGTGTAGCTTGAATTTATGATCAGCTGTGACAAGAGTGGGGACATGTGCTGGATTCATAATCCACTCATTGGCTAAATTTAGGTAATCTGGTTTTCAGAGCACTTGCCAGCAGGCACATCCCTGCTACTGACAGTCAGCGAGAGGGCACACACACGTGGAGGAGTTGGGGATAATTCAGCTATTACATATTTGGACTCATGTTGTTGGCAGTGACTTCACTGAAGTCATGCAAAGACAGGAGTTATTGTGCTCCCCATCACACACCTAATACCCCACTGGACTGCAGAAAATTTATAGCCTGGGCTGTACTTTTTTAATTGAAATTTAACCTCGTTTAAAACATGATCTTCTATTCCCTCAGGCTGAAGATGAGCAGTGAAAAGACCCTAATTCAGTTATCTCTAAGCACTCTGGAATAGAGTAATGTGGATTTTGTAATCAAGACCAAAAATTAGGAGTTAGATGATCTGGGTCTACTCTTTGGCTTGCCAAGGAATTCACACAGCAGTAGGCAAGCTCATCAGTTTTATTCCAGCAAAAGGGGACATGAATATTATTCCTCCTCATGGAACTGTTTAACAATGTAATTGTTACTGTCCATAAGAAGCTCACGTATGCCAGGAATACCGGCCAGGGAAACTCCTGCTGTTCAATGTGAGCACTCAGAGGAGCTGGAGACAAGAGAAACCACTCTGTCAAAATCACACTGAATGGAAAAAAAGTAAAAGGAAAAAAAAAAGTAATAAATAATATGGAACTAGAAAGAAACTAGACTAACAGTAGTACCCCTGATAAACCAGGCACTATTTAAAAAGGTGAGACTTTGAGCAAATACACTTTACTGCATGTTCCATGAAGGGAACTTTGTCATGAAGAGAAAATCAACATGGAAGAAAATCATTAAGTGCACAGATTGGGGCTCTTAACCACTCCCTGCAAGTCTGCAAATCCAGAAATAAAACACACCATAAATCTTAATAAAAATATAAAGAATTCACAACATCAGAAATTAAAAAGCCTGTGTGTCCACACGTGCTGATCCTTCAGCAGCCCTGCACAGCAGTTGGCTAATAGCTGCACTCTCTGCCTTTCTTTGATAAGTATTTTAAAAACAAACATCTTAAAAAATACTCCTCATAAAACCCTTCTGGAGGAGCCTGGCACAGTTTCAAGGTATCAGCGAGGCTCTGCTGGTGCTGGAGTTCCAGAAACGTGACTGTGCACCTCCAGAGCCTCCTCCCCGCGCCTTCTCCTTCCCCGAAATGGCAGCGCAGGAGAGGAGCGGGAGGCAGGAAATCGCGTGAGAATGGGCTCCCTTCGTGCTGCTTCCAGCCCTTCCTGACTTCCAGGGTGTGAAATGGGCTGCAAACACTGTCTCTCACTTTATTTCCTTTTCCACCCCAGCCAAAACCAGGAAGTACCAGCGAGGAGATTCGCGGGGAAAGCGCAGCGTAAAATGAAGCACAAAATCAACTGAGGGGCCAAGGCTAACTAAAGCAAAAATTCGGGGATCTGTGGGCACAGCATAATACCAGCAACTCTGGAAAAACCACTAGAAGGCTCATGTAGTACCCAGGCTTTGCTCTTAATGTGCTGAACAGTTAACCCAAAGGCTCCTGACACCAATGCAGGTTTCTTTAGGCCATCCACAGGCTTTGGGCAAGACCTGCCAGGACAATGTGGGCACCCTTTGTGTCCTCATGCCACAAATACCACATTCCTAGGGGACAGATCCTGCTCACTCTGACTGCTCTGCCAGGTATTTGTGAGGCTTTAAAATCAGCTGCTCAAATGAAACCTGAGGTAGAAGTATTGGCAACAACAGCGCTTCAGAGATCGTGTTTGTTTGTATTTGACAGAAGGCAGATTGGACAAACAGGCCTTGGCACATCACAGTGGAAATGGCTCCTATATTTTAAATAATAAGTAATATATTCTAAATAAAATGCGACCCCGTGCCTTCAGGGAAGTCATATGAAGGATGGTAAATAATTTAACACCGTTTGGGATTTTCTGTATTCTAGACACTTCTGTGCTCTTCTGTTTATTATTAGCCCAGAGCAGGATCACATGGCGGCTTCATACACACACTCCGTGTACATCCCTGCAAGATGCAAGAGCAATGAAATTTGGTCTCCTCACAGATAAAGTTCCCTTCTCACTGCTGAAATACAGAGACAAACTGGTGACAACATCACAGACAGTGTTGTTCCAAATGCAGAATTGAAACTGATTTCTTAGTAAGGCCAGTTAAGAAAAGGGAAACAAGCCTTCTTTCCTCTCTCTGCCTCTCAAGACTGTAAAATATGCCTGGGCAGGAAGTACAGTAAAGCTCATGACGAGCAGAGGCAGCTACTCTTTCAAAGTGAACAGGGCTCCTCTGAAGTGACATTTTCATTTAGCCAGTGAGCTTGAGGATACAGGGCAGGATACCAGAAGGGCTCCCAGCAGATGAGGTTACTGGCCAGGCCTCCCAGCTTCACACCTCCAAAGATCACAACTGCAGGGAAATGGGAAACCAGGATGGGACCTGTGGCTTTTCGTAAAGTTGTCTTTTCTCAGCCAACACAACCAGAGACTCAGTGGAGCTACAATAACTGTGTAATAATGTCACTTCTTATGGGAAGACACTGAAAGTTGTAGAGATGTAGAAGGAAGCGCTGTACATTTATAAAGTTACTGCTCCAGACCATGTGAAAAATACCATTTTTGGACTCTAAACCCCTACACCAGAATTAGGGAGATAAAACATTGAGAATTAAATTTTTTCCCACTTTCTTGGGAATAAAACATGCAGCAAAAAGTGGCTTTTCCCTCACTCTCTGTCCATCCAGGAGAGCTCCTGCCCCATCAGCAAATTCCTGTCTTTCCTCAGCACAAACTCTGCAGAAGTTGCCGTCTCTCCAGAATCTTTCTTTTCCAGATTCTCCACCCCTGAATCCTGGAAAACCCTTCCTTCTGCTGGATTAGAGCTAAGCTGTCTACATGCAGAACCAGCTTTTATCCATGGAAAGCAGAAGTGCTAAAAGACAGGCAAAACTGATTTTTAAGTGTTTGGCAGAATCTCCTTGCAAAGCTTCCTATATAAAACTGTGTCACAACACTGACAAAACCTCCTTTTTGAAAAAATTCAGAATGTTAAATAAGCTCATACCAAAATGAACTTTACACTAAGCAATTCAGCCTTCAAAAAAAATGACAACTGGAAAGCATTAGATTTTTTTACAAATAACTCTAAAAAGATAATTTCTGTGAACAAGAAACACTGTTTAAAATTTGAAGGCAAATCACTGAGCAAAGAATCCATTAATATTTAAGATTCTATTCAACTTTCAAGTGCAAGAAAGGGTTCTTGTTCTGCAAGAAAGGAAGCCAGAACGATCTAGAAAGAGAAAACCCACTTTTCCATCTCACATTTCCAGTGTAACTTTCTTGTTTTAAATGGGGACTGCAACATGGGAAAAATATTCAGAATCCAAAGCTCCTCTCTGGAAGAATGGACAACGCCAATAAAGTTTGCTCAATGTTCTCTTTTAACTTCTATTAGCACTAAAACCAGCAACTTGCTAAAATAGCCGCCCTTTAATAAATCTCAGATATATTTTGTATTTTGCCTTTGCCACATTTTTGTTACTGTGCGCTCAACAGGTTAATTTAAAGGTATCAATCAGGTGAGATTTTATAGGAAGCAAGTTTAGTTAGGTCCCTTGAAAATTTAATGTGATAAAAGCCAGTTCAGCATTTCAAAGTGACATT
Organism: Cyanoderma ruficeps; assembly: GCA_008694505.1. Lineage (NCBI taxonomy): Eukaryota > Metazoa > Chordata > Aves > Passeriformes > Timaliidae > Cyanoderma > Cyanoderma ruficeps. The sequence goes on from VZDJ01000175.1 coordinate 8,242,951, forward strand.
AACCTCCAAGACAACATTTTGCCATTAAAAAACTCCTACTATGCATATTCTCTTATTAAAACCAACACCACTGCAGGGTCAAAAATGCCAGAAAGGACAAGAACTATCAAAATTAACAATGAGAAAGCTCCTTCTGCAAGACTGTAGTGTCATACATGTTACTATCAGATCGAATAAATATTAGAATTATTAAAATATTTTGAGACGAAGACAGCAGTTTCTATTTTATTTTCTTTAGGGAAAAAAAAATCTAATTTGTCAGCAATGTTCGAAGTTTATTTTTGGCTCAACAGCCCATGATGTAGAATTAAGTGTTCCACTAGATGGAGCAGGATGGTAAAGCCATCATGAGGGCCATCTCCCCTGCTGATCTATGGAAAAGTCAATGTCCAGAGATGATAAGAATTTCAGTTTTCTTCAGGGCAGAAAAAGGGCAATACAAAACCCTCTTAGTGCTCAACAATTTCCCTCTTCCCAGCACAGCAGCTATTAACAAACACTAATCAGAAACAAACTCAGCTCTTCCTCACTTCATATCAACTTTACACTAGGAACACAAAATTTACTGGATGCTTGTCTGAAAATGAAAATCTTTGTACTTTTTTTATTTTGTAGCAACTGAACTTGCAAAAAGCTCCATGCCAAATGATCAAACATTAGTCACCTAATGCAAAAGACATCGTTACACATCAAACAAATTCACTCTGGAAACAATGGCAAAACTTCAAAGAGGCCCCTGCAGACCTGGAGCTGTGCAAGGCACAGTAAAATTATCTCTCTTGTCTCTTTTCAAACAGAGCTAATTGTTGATTTACCTTTAAGTCTACCTAAACAAACAAACAAAAGAAGAACTTTGCAGATTTTATTTCATCAGATGTTCTTTAAGAGATGCAGTATTAGACAAACTGCAGTTGCCATCACCGTGTGAAATGAGAAACCTTCATTTTCGTGACCACTAAACCTTATTTCAGCTTCTCCAAAAGGAGCAGAGATAACATAAACTAACAAAGAACAGTTTTCACCATTAATATCTCAAATTTAAGTCCTGCAATTCTTGAGTATGCACAACAAAAGGACCAGGAACGGTCACAATTAACTTGAGCACCTTGCCATAAAAAAATCCTGAGCCACAGTATATTGCTGGATGTGATAAATAACTGCAAACATGCAGCAGACTCTCAAGACAATACTAATTATCCCAGCACTATAAATACCAGAAAAGAATGATTCTCAGATATGTGCATGAAGGCACACAAGCAGAACTCTGGTGACTGATCACAGGCTGCTTCCCATGATTGTCACTCCCAACTCTGTTTCCAGTTAAATAAACTGCACTAGAAACCGAAGTGACAAATGTGTTTATTTCCCACCAACATTCTCTCCAACTCGCTGCAATGTGCTGCAGCACCTGAAGCTGACATCTGGAAAAGATGGGCCAAGTGGAAGAGGTAGGAAATTTGGCCTTGGAGACAATAAAACTGTTCCCTCACTATGGGGCCTTATTAAAGCCTTTTGAAAGCACCTGTAAGTTTTCAATGAAGATATTGTCTAACTGAACACCAGTTTGTCCAGCCTCTCTGAACAGCTGATTACCAAGAATTCATTTTGCACCCCACGTTCCTTTTCCAGGGATAAGGAAAAGCATCAGGACACCAAAGCACAGCCACTCCCCAGCCCCAATACTCACTACTGTGCACAGTCAATCAGCTGGTACTCGTTGGATCTCTCGTAGCAGGCTTTCACACCTTCATCCTGCCAAAGGGTTTTTGTGTGTTCATAAAACTCCTGAAATGGGAAAACAGTGTTACAGAAAAGGGTCAGAGATGAAGAGAATCAGCAAATAGTAATGTATCATTACGTTTCTCAATGAGCAGGAAATTGAGGATATTTAACAAAAATCTTTAACCATGCTTTAGAACCTCACTACAAGTTCAGTTGGCTTTCTAAGTTTGACTTCAACACTCTGTAACAGTTAACTGCTTCTCAATCACTGATTGAATCCAACCATCTAGTCTAGGAAGGGTTAATGCCTCATCATGGTGTCACTGTATTTTACGTTTATGTGGCTGTCATGATTTTTGTTTTCTTCAATGAAACACTGCTTCTCTACAATTCCTACATGAATGATAACGATAATTAAGTTTTACATGACTTTGCAAGTTAGTGAGGATCTTCAGGGACTATACAGACATCTCTATCTTATTTAACTCTGCACCACTTTCGTAAATTTACTCTTTTACAGTGTAAAAAGACACTGAACTACAGAAGAAAGACAGTGATACAAGGCTAGATGATCATGTTTTGTCTCAGCCTTAAAAACTGAAAGCCAAGATATGAAAGCAGACAGCCAAAAATGCAATGCTTCAGTTCTGCTGAACCTGTAACACAAGCTAACAACACAACCAAAAGCCCTTTCATTTTGCATATGAAAGATGCACTTTGGCTCCAACAGTGCGTGTGCAACACGGGATTGAGCTCCTGGCCATCAGTCTCAGAATTCTGAATAGATTTAGAAAGAACAGCAGCAGGCTGGTGACTAACACACACACAGACACCACTGTGGGCATTCCTCTTATCAACAACCAAGGGTGTTCCTTGGCTATCTCTCAGAGCTTTGAAGTGTTCTGTGTAAAATACTTTCATTTTGATTTTAAGTGGCAAATAATTTATTTTTTTTTAATCCAGACCAGTGCAAGACCTTTACAATAGTTGCTGCCTATATTCTGTGTCTCCTCACCTTTCTTCTTTACATCAGAATTATTTTAAAGAAGAAATGTGTTAATTTTGCTGCTTCAAGGTTCCTCCATCTCTTGGGATATCAGTCCCTCACATTCCTTTACTATCAATGCAGTACAAAGAAAGGGGACACATTCCAAAGTTTCACTTTCAAAAGAGTTTAAAAAAAAGAATTCACATTCCCACCCGAATCTCAACTAACACCTGAACTGCAGCAGAACAGTAAATCCTTTAAATTGCATCTTAAAGATGCATAAAGGCATCTCACAGTAAATTTGGTGATGCTGATTTTCAGAGCACCCTCCTCTTGGCAGGTATAAAATGCATATGTGCTTGTGTGATCACACAGTTATGAACACCCATGATGGGAGCAGCGAATCAGATACAGATTTGATTGTCCTTTAATTGCTATTAAGTGTTCCCTAGCTGCACATGCACAAAAACGAGGGTAAACACAAAATACACATCTAAATTTTGTTCTGATTTCTTTTTAAAGAGATTATGATGTTTAATTTATATATGGTATTAGATGTCAGTTTGTTCCTGCTTTTATGAACTGTTCATAAAGAAAAAGACCAGTTAAAATTTCTTTCAGAAGTAGGTACTTGATTTTTACTTGATTTTTAGTATTTGCAGATTGTATGATCATTTGCTTTTGCTATTAAAAGGAATAGAAGATGAATAAAATGTTATCCAGTCCTCAGTTTTCGGTCTCTCACTGCTGGAATTGTGCTCATTGGATACTTTAACTTTACAGATTTCCAATTTCTTGGCAGTTGGGGGACTGCCAGTCACCTTCAGCTGTATCAGAGAACAGTGAGGAAAATCTCTTTCTAAGGCAAAAGGGAGAATGAAGAGAAAGTAAAGGAGAGAAAGGGAATTATCTGCAATCTCACTGTATCTGAACCAAACCCATTTTGGGGAATTTTTCTATATTTGTTTTTAGAAGTAACAGTTGTTCAGTACAGAACATCATATGGCTCCCTCAATTTATGACTACAAAGCTGGGAAATTGAAAAATGGAATCAGCAATTGTACAAGATTTTTTTTTTTGCTGAAACAGCAGCTGATTCAATGGACAAATAACCAGGCAAAGGTAAGTTTACAGAAAAAGCAGTAAAATGTTCTTCATCACCAAGAATTGCAGATATAAAGTGAAAAAAGTCAGTGCTTTGATAAGAAAAGCCACAACACAGTAAAACTGCCACAAAAATTATTCCTCATTACTGCTTCTGACTACAGCTATGATACTTTGGTGGAAGGCTGATATAAAGCAATTATTTCAAAGACCTCTTAAACTCCATAATGCCTTACATTTGGAGTAGTTTCTGCAATCAGATCTTAAAATGGGATGAAAAATAAAACCAGTTCCTGGCCCCAGCATAAACACATCGATAATAGAAAGCCCAGGGTTTAGTTTAGCAGAACAGTCACATATTGTTCAGAAGAGCCCTCCCCGTGTTCTAAGGGCAGTTTTCACTTCTAAGAAAATACACGAATTACAAGAATGGGGTAAAGATCAGCGTTTGTGCCTTGTTAGGCCAAATTAGCAATAACATATTTAAAATTCCCTTTATGCCTGTCCTGCTAATCTGAACTATAACCAGCAATACTTAAGCAATCTTCTCAGTAAGGTTATTAATTGTCCATGTGGGATGGAAAAAGAATTTAATACCACATTCTTTGAACTTCTTACTGGGGTTTCAAAATCAGGATCTACGACAAATAAAGAGCAACAGATCATTATACTAAGGCACAGCGGGGTTTCTTTGGGATGGGGTTTTGCTGTTAATTTTTTCTAGTTTGTTTGTATTAATTGTGTATTAAAAAGCGAACTACACAACTTGAGATGATCAAATAATCTTTCATCAATACACAGCCTTTTGTCTTCAGGCCACATCCAATACATCTTCCCATATGCTGGGACTAATGCTGAGCCAGCTCACACTGCTGTGGGCAGGAAGGTGTTCACCCCACAAAGCCAGAACCAGGCTTGCAGAGCTCATCTCCTGCTTTACTACAATCCTCCTCGCTGTAGTGACTGATTTTGGAATAAAGACATAGTAGCTGGCTGCAAAAGCTCCAGATTCTCCCTCCTCCCCAGTACACCTACACTAACCACAGCTCTGAAATAATATTTAAGAAAAAGAATAACACAAGAAATCCTCAGCATCCCATTTGAGTCATGGAATGTAGCCTGGGGCTACTCTCAGGGAAGGCAAGTAAAACCACAAGATTTGTTATGTATTTAGGTAAAACAGGGGCTTCAGAGGCCACTAGAAAAATCAAGTTAGCAAAAGGGTTGGGGTTTTGGGTTTTTTTTGGTTTGTTTTTTTTTTTTTAGTCAAATAGGTGCAATTTGTAGAAGAGCTCTAAAATAATGAGTTAGGAAACAAATTAACCAAAAATAGCAGGAAAATTTCCTGAAAAGAAATAGCCAGAAAACTAGTCCTTACATGTCTGGTTCTTGTTTCCACAACACTGATTCATTTGCTGGCACATTCTAATATAACAGACTCTACAGCAGCATCAACACAGGTTTTTCTTGCACTAGAAAATGTAACTCCTAATAAAGCAGCTAAAATAAACAAATAATACTAAATAACGATTTGGTTTGAGAGGACATCCCACAACAAATAGCATTTGAATGCTAGGTTCCAAATGATCCACAGAGTTTGCAGTGTACAATCATATTATCCACTCGTGCCCTACGCATACTTAGAATTGAAAAAAAAAAAATTCAAACTATGTAATTTTCCATTTAAAAAAATAAAACGGTGCAGTGTCACAACACACACCCAAGATCCTGTTTAAAGTACAGCTGAAGCTGTGTAAAGCAACAAAAGTCAACAGAAGTGGTGACAGGATGGCATCACCAGGGAAGGTGAGGAGTGAATTCCTCCTGAGCTTTATGTCTGGATTGGAGCATTTATTCACCACCAGACCAGACTTTACACGTCCCAAAAACGTTCACACAACCCTAAAGAGGGAGAAATCCTTGAGAACACTCAAGGAAAGGAATGTGGATGTAACACAGATCTGAAGAGAACAAACAGGGCCTGACTGAATCTGCTCAGGCTGGGCAGGGGCATAGTTTGAATTCCGGGCACAATCCCCAAGAACAGGCTCCACTTCTGGGAAACCATAAAAAACCCTGAGAAAATCCTCTGGCTGGGTAAACCTTCTCTGGTCTTGCTTAGATAACTCAAGGATCAAGGACCACGACTTGCTGCTGGATGAGGAAACCTCATGTTTCACGATACCATAACACCACGATGGTTAAAAAGCTGCATTTATGTGAAATGTATTTCATTATTACAGTTTTATTTATAAGGTGACAGTTTCTTCACCTGCTGAAAGCTTCCCAACACAATGAGTCAATAGGCAACATTTGTAAATCACTTGTATTCACTTACAGGAATTTCTGCAGACCTCTAGAGAAAAAAAAAAACATCAATGGAAATGTGGAAGGGATGCTTGGAGAATGGTTCTTTGATCCAGAAAGACCTTGCTGACACAATTCTGGATTAGAAAAGGGGCAATGGGGAGTCTAATCAAGTTTAAAACCTACTCACATCGGACAATTTCAGCAAGCTGAATAAATGGCAGCAGGTAAACAGCTGTTCTGCTCAAAGTTAAACTACAGAAAGTGTTAAAGAACTTGGGGATTGAGCGCTTTGGTTGATAAAAAAAATAATCCTCAAGAGACAAACTCCAGGCCTGGGAAAAAATAATAGAACCAAATGCTTTTGAGGAGTGTTCTAAAAGGATAAAATACTAGTAGAAAATGAAAGAGTATAACTGGACATACTGTCTACAAGGCTTTGTTCCCTCCAGATACATAAATACTCAAGAGACTTTAAAAAAATGTTTATGAAGCAATATTTTATAGGCATTAGGATGTTGGCAGGGAAAAACATTGGCACAGTCCATGCCACTGTGACACCAAATTCACAGGAAACTTAGCACGGACATGCAACATTACCTTTTCTTTGTAAAATATAATACAGGGTGGATCCTTCAGCAGAACAGTTTATTTACTAATTCCAGCAAAAGTCAATGCCATTGAAAAAAACCTTACCTCCCAAAAGGTGTGTACAACCATTACACAATGTTGTGGTTAAAACTGGGATTCAATTCCTGGGCAAAGTTCACTGTCCCATGGAGCCGCACATTTCATAATAAGAGTTTTAAATAGGTCACCGACTTACAAATCTAATGATTAAAGGTCAAACCAAACCAGCTTCTAACTGTAAAACTGTCTCCTGGAGGACTTTGCTTCCCAATTGTGCTCAGCTTTTAAAAGCAGCGCTGCCCATTGGTTTCAAACCCCTTTGCAGACCTGCTCTGCCGGGGGAGCACAGCTTTCCTTCCCTGGGAGCCGGGCAGCTCTGCTGCATTCCACACGCCAGGCACTGCAACAAGGCAAGCTCCTGGCATGGCAGGGCAGCACAGAGCACTCCAAGACAAACTGCACCCGCTGATTTTCTCCTCCCAGGATAGGTAAGTACCCAGCAAATGGATTTGTTTCTCATTGCTGGGGTAGGAAATCGAGCCATCGCTACTGACCGCAGGGCCGCTCAGAGAAGGGAACTCATCTCATCTTTTCATTCTCCCCAAGTTTGGGCAGGGATACCAGAACGTGTTGAATTTGTCAAATCAGACAGTTTAACAAGCCACTCACTTGAACAGGGAAACATCTGCATTCCTAATGGTGTGAACAAGTGTTAATTATTGCTTGCTATTTTAGGGCAAATAGGCTGATGATATCACAAAGGAAACGCATACCTACAAATAGTTGAAGATATTCTCCAGTTACTGGCATGTGTCCAGAGCTGAATACAAAACTCTTTGGGAGAGGCCCAGTGCACCCAGCACTTCCCATAACTGAGTCAGAAATATTTTCAGCAAGGATTTAGTCTCGTATCAGTAGTTTTTCATGCTTGGAACAGAAGAATATTCTCAAATATTCTGTGTTTCTGCTTGGTAACTTCTAGCAATACAAATTAAACTGGATGTGGCTACAAGGATTGGCCAATGGGAAGGGAATTCTATTTAAGAAATTTCTGTCAAGTTTGAACTCACATTATTCCCCTTTGTTAAGAGTTTCAAAACAAGACAGCACTTGAGAAATGTGCCAACACACAAATCCATACCCATAAGCTACAACGTGCCTTTGGTTAGAATTCCTCACTAACATAGTATCAAGTCATTTCTCTTTAATTTCTACTTTCACAAGAAGTTTAACTGTCACAGAAACTTTATTTGTTTCTAAACCAGAACACAGCTCCTCATGTTAATTAGGGAGGAAAACTCACTTTGGGTGAGAGCAGCAAGCCTGCTCCCTATATCATCAAGATTCCTCTGTAATTTAAACCAAATAATCAGCGTTCTTCTGATTTTTCGAAGTGCATCATACATAAAAAGAGGCAATTCATTGATGGATCAAACTTCCTGATAGAATAAAAGGCCCAAAGAAATCTTGTACCCCATTCCAGCTCTCTCAGGGTAGTTTAGAGTGGTGACAGAGGCAGTTCAACCATCAGCTATTTTTGGACACTTCAGTCTAAGAAAGAAGGTTTAATAAAACAGAAATTTCCTTTGACCCTTCAATCAGGGTTTGGAAAATGTCTTTCATACTAAACATTCAGCTGCTTTTTGTTTAATGAATATACAGTAAGCTTGAACAGTCAAATCAAATGACCTTATTAACTTGGTGCCAAGAACAAACACCTGGGACCACACTGAACTCTGCTGCTCCCTTTCAAGTTGGAAACAAAAAGCCACTTTTTGCCAGAAAAGGGTGTAAGATAAAATAGTTCTCCTCATTCGAAATTCACACGAATCCCAAGGACAGCTCACTAACCCTCTTCCAATCTTTCTGAAGAAGCAGCATCTGTACTCATGGAAGTGTTCACAGGCTCACAATAAAGCCTACATGAAAAAATAAAGCTCAAATATACTTCAAATAAATTAACTGAAAGTTCTGCTTAATTGCTGGCATTTCTTTCTAAGAGTAAAAAGACGCCCTGTTTCCTGGGAGCTAAAAAAAAAAAAAAATCTTAAAATTTACTGGAACACTGAAGAAATGTCATGTATTCTCCAAAGAGCAGCTGAAAGCCTTGACCAGTCAGCTGGGCACAACAGAGTCGTGGCTGGATCCTCTGTAATACCAGGAGGGCTCACAGGTATAATTTTATTTCATCTATGCATGCACCAATATTTTGTGATAGTCTCTTACTGTGATTAAAACCAGAAAATGCTTAAGAATTTCCATATTAAATTATGCCTATTTCCTGTTTAATTCAGCTGACAGCTCTTCTATTTCGACATAAATTGAATTAATCTGTCCTTGTTCTTTAAGAGCGCTCTGAGGAAAACAAAGAAGATGGATCAAGAGAAATTAAGTCACGTGAACTTCTGAACCTGTAAATATGGTCTGGTATGGTGGGAATTTACTGGATATAAAAATACAAGTTCAGAACAAGGCATTAGCATTTACTTCAAATACTATTCAAATAAATTAGTAATAAAGTAAAATACATGGTGAGGAGTTTTTGTGAAACAAAAGCCACTGGACTACAGAAAAGACCTCTATATAATGCCCATAGTCCCCAGTCCTGGGCTGCAGATTCACCAATTTAAGGAAATTCTTTGTGGGATTTCAACAGAATTATGTGAACACTTCAGAGAAAGCACAGCAGAATTCAAAGGGCTGAAATTAAAAAAAAAAAAAGCCCAACAAACACTTCCAATAAATACATTAGCACTAACAAAATTTCCTAGATACTGCTCTTCACACGTAAGAGTAAAACATCCCTATCAGGCATTTATCCATGTAGACAAAAATCAGAGACTTCAGGAGATTCATTTGCAAATTATTAACAGCTATACATGTTTCAATTATGAGAAACAGAAATGAAATCAAGTGGCTGCCTGCCTCACAGACCCTATACTAAAAGAAGGTTTCGAAAGAACTCTTTATAATTAATCTTTATTCAAGAATTTATTCTGCTATTAAAGGATAGGAAAACCAGCTTTACATATTACATTTACAATTCCTGGTAAACTCTGATCAGGTAAACTCAATTGGATTATGTGGAAGCCCATTTAGAGGGAGCTGCTCTGTGTAGATAAGATAATAGAGATATAAAAAAGAGTAAGTAAGGATTATTTCAGAGGATCTAGCACCACATCACTGATACTGTCTGTAAGACTTCCCACTCCTTTCTCTGAGCAATATTAACATTCTTGAGGCAAAAATACTTTACATATCCACATTTTCTACTAGTTTTGTACCTCAAGATGCATCTCAAAGATACGTATTTATCACTCTTTCACACATATTAAGACAGAAGATACTAAAAAAAAAGTAAATAGGAATTGAGTTGTCTTGCTCAAAATCGTAAAAGAATCTGTACAAGAAAAAGCTGGAGCCCCTAATTTTCTCTCTGTGGCAAGTATCCAAACTGCACATGATATTGTGCAGACACCAAAGAAACCAGCCTCTGTCTCCCACCTTTCCCAGCTTCCCACGAGCATCCTCATCAAAGGAAATGTTTTGCCTACTTTCACACCCCAAAATCTGTGACATTTGAGATATCCCCATGGGAAATGTCCCCCACTGCAGTGAATATGTTTGTCATTACTTTATAAAGCTAGTGATGCTGTCAAACCAGAAGAGCTCTCTTCTTCTCCCATGATTTATTTAGACAGGAATAATAATATATCTATCATTATACCCATCAGGGTGGTTATCTACAGGGACAGATAATTTTGTTCTGTTGCCTACATAATTTAGGAACACTTCTAGCAGCAAAGAGATCCCAGCTCACATCTTCTCTTGCTGAGACTCTATTATCTCGTTACCCTCTTGAAGATTTTGGTGTCAAAACCATTTTAAGGACTCCAAAGCCCCGTTCTGACCCTGCTGCAGGTTAAGGGACCACGCTGAGCACCACCTCCTTTGTACCACGCTGCCCACGGGCCAGGTTGTAAATCAGACCTCAAAACTGATCCCTGTTAAAAATAATCTCCCCAAAATAGAAGAGAGAAGGAGTAAGGGTTACCAGGGTTATTTTTAAGCTGGGCTGGTTCAATGGTCTGATTTACACTGGGGAGGCAGAGGAGGTTTTTTTGGCCCGGTGCGGGTGGCACATCCCGGCGTGGAGCGCAGGGAAGGGTTGGCTGTGGGCACAGGGGATGCTGAGCTGCCTTTGAGGCTGAAGCCAGACAGTGGTAAAGCTCAAGGACACCACTCAAAAACCATAATAAAACCATTCAGCAGCAGTGGTAGTGGGAGATTCAAAATAACTACAATGGAGCAGTGTAATAAAACTTAAACTGAAACCAAGAGACCTGCAGACAACACCAGCATCTCTTCTAAACATCCACAACCTAGAGAGCCATGGGCTGCAGTCATTCCTCTGATATTTTGCCTTTCAACAGCTAATACTCTGATCCTGCTACTTTCTGAACATCATTTTTCTGAATTTAGTATGGTATTTTCAAGAGACATCTTCCTCAGCTGAGTTCAGATCCATTAAAAATAGGCAGCTGTAAATCCTGCTCAGCTATTTTGAATATTTCATTAAAACCAGAGAATTATAAATGGACTCTGACCCAAAGTAAATAGGTTTTATTTGGTAGCTTGGCTCAATTTGGTTGTTCATGGAGTGTGAAATGTTGATAAAATGGGAACATTTCCTTCCCTCTTCTAAAAGTGAGAGCAAAAAGAAAGGGATGAGAAAAAGGCCACTATTAATGGGGATGGAGAAAATATCCTAACCACTGTCTGGTATGCAAAACAGGAATAAAAATATCACTTTTATAACCCAGCTAACCCAATATCACCTGACATTTGAGACAGATATACAGCTAGTTTGAATTATTGAAACTACTTATGAGGCTGATTTTTGACACTGAAAACACACACATACAGTTGTGTTAAGCTAAATGCATTAAAGGACAATAATGATGGAAATACCATTTGGAAGCCTCAACTACAGATCTGATCTACTAAAAATTTCAGTATTTTAAAACACCAGCATGATTATGTGGACAGAATTCCCTTCAGTCAGTACTATGTTTTGCCTTTCTCCATATGCTACTACTTGTATTCAAAAATTTAATTTCTTAATACCAACTGTGCTGAATTAATAATCTCCAACATAGTAAATGTTCAGCTTTAAAGGGGATGTTTAACCTAGCATTACACTGTACCAACAGTATTTTTAACTCAAGCTGTTGTTTTTTAGGTTTTTCTAATTCAAAACAATATGGTCTACACAAATGACACACATTTCCTGTAAGTCAAAAACTGCAAAGCAAACAGATGGAGACCCAGACTAAGGAAAAGAATTAGAATATCAGAATACAAAAGTTGCTCTTTGAATCCTAATTTACATGTAGAGCCAGATCCCAAAACTACCATCACACTGTAAAGCTCTTAGATTCTTCCTGACTTTCTTTTGCCTTTCACATCACACTGGACCTTGCTGTTAGGAGACCTGCATTCCAGCTCCACCTGTTCCACGACGCATTATAAACACAGATTTTGGCCTCTACTTTAAAATTCATTTCAGCTGCTCCTTCATGAAGATGATAAACTTGTGTAGCTGGAGAAGAAATCCCAATCTTTGTCCTGACCTCTATGTCAGAGCATTCTCTTTAGAAGGGCTACATAAATTAATGTTTAGGAGAAGAAGAATGGGCATTTAAAGGGAAGCAGAACAGCCCTGCGTTTCAGAGTATACTCCTAAGTATTTGCAGCCCTCAAAGAATATCCCCTTGGGACATGAGTGTTCCTCCTCCCTACCCTCATGTTTTTCTAGGGCAGAGAAGAGTATCAAATACTACGCTGAGAAAAGTATGTCCTCGAGACAGCTGAAATGTGATTTCCCATGAAGAAAATGGAAGAGGCAGAAAGCAAGTTCTGCAGCTCAAATCAGACAGCATTACACAGGGCCGACATTGCTAAAAATTCCCCTCCCTCCTTCCCAATCAATACTCGAGATGGGAAAAGGTTTAGGTGCCAGTTTATGAAATTCTTCCCCCAGTGTACTGGAGGAGGAAGCAGATGATCATGATTTCCTTGGATTTAAAGCATAACTAGCATAAGGCTGTCCTTTCTGCTCCATAAAACTATTTTTTTTTCTTCAAAGTACTTTTAATTAATCTGTAACAAAATCACAGTTATTTTTACAGCGGTACTCAAGGATTGTGATTTCTGTCACTACGCACTGAGAGGTGACACCCAGGGACTCTCTAGGTCTTCACTCGATTTAAATCATGCAATTAAAATGCAGGTTCGGTTTTCCAGGTACCAAAGGACTACGAGCTACATTCAGACAAACTCAAAAACCAGAGACATATTAACTTATATAATCACCGAGGGCAGAGAGAGCCAACAAGAGCCCTTCAACATCTGCGGCAAATGCAAATCCAGTTTAAAACCTCAACCCTACAAACATTTACATATGAAATAGTTAATCATGCCAATGAACTAAGCCACCAGTCAAAGTTAGGCACATGCCTAAACCTCTGTAGACTCAGGGCTTAAAAATTTAAGACAATACCTTTGCTCAGAGAAGAAAAACTAGTTTTATTGGAGCACTGTTATTCCTGAAGTTGTCTGTCATTCAACACCTCAAAGACTCCTCAGTGAACTTGGAATTATTTATAGACCTTGCAAGTCACACAATTACACTTTCCTTTCAGTGAAAAAGGGGGAAAATTAAAAGAAATTACTGCACTCCAATTGAATGGAAGAAAAAAAGGACCTCTGAGATAGAAGATACAAGGAAAATCCAGTATTTCAGTACGAGTAGGTCACAGGAACTTGTTGCAGCATTGTTACAGATCACAACCTGAACTAGCACAAACAATGGCAGTAGGAGAGCTGTGGGCACACAGCCAGTGCAGAAGCACAGAGGGTGGAGCAAGGAACCACTGTCTTCTCTCTCAAAATAGTCTCCTAAAACTATCTTCAAAACATGAATTTTTCTTTGCCCCCAGCAGGAGAGATCATCCATGAAGGGATTGAGTATTTCTGTGAGTAACACTGACAAATGTCTAAATTAAAGAGGTGTTAGGTTAAAAATAGCAAAACCTCAAATTTAAGGTCCTTTAAGACAAAATGACAATGAGCATATTTTATGTTCTGGAGAGAATCAAACATCCCCCCTCCACCAACCTGTCTGTTCCTGTTCAACATTGGAAATGATTTGAAGATTACAATGCAGCATTTTCAATTAACTGCTAATGTCACCTGACTTCTGCCTTGCATACAAAGCACGTGAGTTTGTTTGTTTGGTTATTTTTCTTTTGATAAAGACTGACCAAAGCAGAGAAATTCCTAGAACCAGCAACATTTAGAAAAGGTAATGGTCTCTCAGACCAGCTCGTTCAATGATGTTTACACATCAAGAATTTCAAACTGAATTAAGAATTGCTGCGGTGCAAACTATCCCACATTTTACTACTATTCACACTTGTACTTTCATTTCAAGCACTTGGGACTGCTGGCCACAAAATTCTGCTGTAAATGGATCATGATTTTTGATACATCATCCTAATTCCTCTCCTCAGTGCCCTGGAACAGCGCACAGACGAAAATACAAGGTTTGAACCACTCCTGCATTACTGCAAGTAAAAGGTACTTCATGGCAATTAACAGAAATATCTTCTCAGTGTTTAAGTGTTCAGTGTTTGCAAACTGTATTTTCATGGGCTTCTGCTACAATTCTGGTTGAGATACAGGAGAAATTAATCACCGTGAGTGGGCACAAAGTTGTATCATCAACTAAATAATTATCCTTTATGCATTTACTCTGGGACTGCTGGCACCTCGAATGATTAACCAGGACTGGAGGGCTGGGGCAAGGACACGTGTGTGGAGCCTCTGCAGAGAGCCTGGCTGACACAGAGTCTGAACCAGCAAGAAAACTCCACTGCTCCTCCAGAAGAGAGAAATCAGCATCATTAAACACCAGCTAATCACCAAGACACTGCTGTGTGAACCTCCATTCCTTGTGGGCAGGGCAATTCCCAACAATATCCAAACTTTACACCCAGCACTGTCCATCTTGACTCTGTGGCTGATTATTTCACCAGAGCACAAAAAGCAGACAACGGCCTCCATGTTCCTGAAGGATCAGCTGGAATATTCTGGCTGTGTCGCTGTAAATTTGATCAGCACTCACCAAAGGCACCTACTGCAGTAATTCCCAGAGAGCAGCTCACTGTTCTGGGGAAATATTTACTACAGGGCAGTGAAATATAATCATTTGCAAAAAGGCATGGCTGCAGCCACTGTGAACTACTCACCGGAGGGAAATCGAAGTCTATCTGGTTTGCTAAATTTAAGATGTAGTCGATTCGAAACTGGTTCTCTGGATTGGCTAGTTCCACTGGAGGTGCCAAATTGCCCATTGCTGTCACTATCGTCTGCAAAGAAACACAAGTGAAATATTGCAGAGTGTCTAAATAGCCACCTGGAATACTTAAATAAACAATTGCTCCTAAGTTTACCTCTATAGCTTCTTTAATATTGTTTTTAATATCCTGAATTTTCATTTTCTTCTCCCTGTAATAAAAAAGATACATCATTAAATTTATAAGCTACAAAAGCAGAATACTTTTTTAAAAGAGAACATGAACTTGAAAGGCATTCTATTGAAGCTGTATTGTCTAAAGTGCTTTCAGTCACTGAAGACTTTTGTAGATAGACTCATTTAAATATCTCAAAACTTTTCTACTTAAGCACTAACATCTATTTGCATCTATTGTAAGCAGTAACCTCTATTTGCATCCAAAAATCAGTGTCTAATTATGCTTTAATAAAAACTTACTACAGCCTTAGACTGGGACTAAGACATTCTGTAGAATCAAACAGGTTTTGATTCATTTGAATGCAAAATACTAGACATACGTGCAAGTTCTTTAGGAAAGTATACACTGGAAACAAAGAGAAAGGAAAAAGGGGTGAGTTACTAAAAGTAGAAACAAATGAAAGGAGACCAAAGAACCTCAAAACACAAAAAAAAATTAAAAGCACAAAAATGATGCCTTAGCAGAACAAGCCGGAGCAAAGCACTCAACCTGACACAAGACATTCCATCAGTCTGAATGTGAAACAACACTAAAGGGTTAATCCAAGTAGATAAAATTATCCTTGACTACAAGCAGAGGAGTAGGCTACAAAACCACTTGGAATGAGCTTTATCACTGGGGATTAACTGCAGTCACATTAATGAGCCCAACAGGCCGGAGTAGGATGGTGCAAACCATTGCCCCTGCCCCTTTGTACTGCATTTTGTGCTAAATAGTGCAATCAAATGAAGTGCATGATCAAACATTTGGTATAACCAGGAATTAGCACCCTAAAAGTACTACCAGAATTGAGCCTGTAAACTGTAACTTAATTGCAAAGCACCATGATAAAATTTTTCACGTTATTAATTTCTTGCTGTACACAGCATAAAATCACTACTTTGAGGTAAACCAAGTTAGCCATGTAATTACTAAAAATAGCCAGCTAAACTGTCTAAGTGACCTTCTAATCTTCACTGCTTTTACAGGACTCTTTGATTATGGAATATTTATATCAACATTTAATTTTTTTTTTCATTTTGAAAACTAACATTTTCCAGCACAGTGTCCCAGAGACTGTGAAGTACCAACAGCATTTCCTTTTTTTACCCTTTTAAAGACAGTAACTCACACTGTCTGTTTCCAGAGCCCAGCTTGAAAACCTCATTTTATGGAGTTAATTCAGTAAGCATATTGCAAACGCTTTTTATCACTTTTTCCTTTCCATAATTACTCACAGCCAAAAACCAAAATGAAACTGAAAGCACAGTCACCAATCAAGAATGCAGAAGAACAGCAGAGAGGAAAAAAAAAAAGTACTACTTCAATAGCAAGGCAGACAGACATCCAGGAGTGGTGGGAATTTTGGCCACCAGATGAAAAATTAACGCAACTTTTGTAAAAGACAGCATCAAGGAAAACAAGCCAGAGGTGTGGAGGATCTGGTTGTACATTCCCCAGCTGTGACAGCACGGCTGCAATGCAAGTGCTGCTCTTCCAGAGGGGAGGCAAACAGCAGCACCAAACCATCCAAATCATCGTGTCCAGGATGACTTTGCTGCGTAGGGAAGGGCTCTGAATCAGCAGCATAGCTCCAACAAACACAAACGGGATTATCCCCAAACATCAGCTCCTCACTGACCACACGTCCTCAGAAGTTTGGGGCAGGGACAGGAAGGTCAGTGAAGCTTGATGCAGAGAGAGAATTGAATGATCAATAATGATCAGATGAAAATTCTATGTTTTCCTAGACATCTTTGCCTACCTACAGACCACCTTACCCCTGAAGATTACCAGTTTTTTGCTTCAGACATTTGGCAGTGCTGATGAGAACAAGGCAGTGAGCCAAGAAAGGCCAAAAGCACCAAATTAAGGAAAATAAATTAGACAGGATAAGAGAGAAAAAACTGAGGGCTTTTCACCCTCTTTCTTCCTAACTTCAATGCTTTCTGTTGCCCCAGGTCTTGACAAACTCCCCATTCTGCAGCCAAGACTCAGGGTGCACAAATACTGTATTTTTCAGTACCGCACATACGGTTGCAAAACCACCATCCGCTTTCAGTTTTTAAAAATCATGTTTAATTATTAAAAATATGTAAATAATGCTATGAAAGCAGGAAGCGTTTATCAATGACAGTGTAAGCAATTTGTCTGGCTTTTATTCTGCCTCCAAATTTCAGCTGGATCTTGAACTTAATGAACGTGTATTGAACGTGTATCCATATTCTCTCCTGTTTTAGATTAAAAGGGCAACCGATACGCTGAAAGCCAAGCAAGATATCAGCATTTTTAAGGAATTAGCACTCATTTTGCTTTGGTTTGGAGTATCACTAGAAAAAGAGAAGTTTAGGGAGTTTGCACTGTTTATAAGCAAACTCTCGTTATTCTCTCTTCCCTGGAACACTTGCTGTTCATTGTCTCAAAGCATCAATGAGGTGCACACTGACCTGACTCTTCCATGTCCTATGATAAACCTCATTATTTTAATTAAAGATTTCAGTCAAACTTCCCTCTTTACACCTCTTGGCTGATCCTCTCACTACTAAGTGATAATGACTATGGAGAAATGTTAACCTGCAGCAATTAACGAAGTGCTTGATAACCATCATCATCTTTACAACAAGGATACTCATAGTTCCTATTTCTGGTGGTGTTGCCATGGCCCTATAGCCTGCCCAGTAAACAAGGAATCCTATTACACAGCAGTGAATGTATCACAGCGTTTTGTGTTTTGTAATGTTTACTCGACATAAACTTTCCATGACAATGAGACAATTTATTCTTCTGGAACTCAGCACATCAATCACCCATCCAACAGCAGCTTACAAACAACTCTTTAACTTCTCACAAAAAAAACCCAAAAAGGTGACATTCATTTTACTCAGGGACTAACGAGGTGAAGCACACAAAAGCAACATCCCATTGCTCTACCAAATTGTCTTTTTTTTTTTTTAGAAACCCAGACAGGTTGCACCTCAAATTTCCAGAAGTACTCAAATCTTGTACTTTCCACAACCACAAAGACTGAATATTCCTTTTTCATTTCTTATTCCCAGGTGTTGGCACTAAACTACCAAAGGGAAAAAAAAAAAGCTGGGCTGCCAAAATGTTTTCCTCTGGAACATCCTGAGTAGTTTGGGAATGGCACCAATGCTCTCCTGGCTAAGGAATGACTGATGTCTCCGCAGGCCTGTTCTGTATCTTTAGATGTCATGGGTTAATAAGGTCATATTTTTAATCTTGTTTAAAACTTTTGCTTAGGCTGTGCAAGGTAGGCCAAACAAAGAATTAAACTCTATTAGTTGGGGATTAGAAAGAAAAATCTGAAATCCTGCTGTTTTCAATATTTAAATGGGCCAAAGAAAAGCTGCACATAGCTTTCAGGAAAACTAATAAAGTCTATTTTAGGTACTATAAAAAAAGATGACATTTTAATTCAAGTAACATTAAATCAGAATGATATCAAAGGTCAGAAAAATCAAATATTCCTTGAAAACCAACCTAATCAGTATTTAGTAAAGAACTTCTCCACCTGCGGTTGAGTTTTACTATTAAAAAGGCAACATTTTTAATCAGACTTTATCAAATCTTATGCAAAGAACACATTAACGATCAGATTACCAGAAGCAAACTGATTTCATTTTAATGTCCATTTCTGGTTTACTTTACAGATAATACAAATTATCATTACCAGGAAAAAATACTTGAAGTTTAAAAAGAACATTCCAGAGGATAAAGATTCAGTTCACCCTGAAACCTTCTGCATCTCCCAGGTAGAGAAATAATTTTTAAAAAGGGTGCTGGAATTAATTCTCATAACAAAACAGGTAAAGAATTGGGGGGGACACAGATGGATGGATAGGGATGATGGGACATCACCCATTAATCTAACTCTTAAAAGCAAAATTCCTTTATGCCATTAATCTAATTCCCAAAAGCAAAGAAATTTGAATTTTTGGTAAGCGCGGACAGGTTAAGAAACTTTGGAGAGTTTTGCAGCTCTGGAGAATATATAGACTACTTTAATAGGGCATATTAAAATGTAGTCACAGAGTGTTAATACAGAGCCTTTGTCTCCTTTACAAGGCTGTAAACAGCCCAGCCTCTACCACCTTCAGGGACTGGTGTAAGGCATAAATTACCTTTATTTCTGAGGCAGTCAAACTTTGCTGACTCTTGAACCTGCTGACATCAACAAGTGCAGCAGGGCAAGGCTTCCCTTCCCCAGGCAAAGCCCTGCAGCCCGTGAGCCCATGTGCAAGTGGAAAAGCCAGAAAGAAAACCTCACAACGCAATTCACTTGCATCGGACTTTTTATGGCAGAAAATGACATTGTTGCGTTTCACACAGGTGCATCTCCCTGCTTTTTCAGGGGTTGCCAAGAAATGGGAATGCCCAGGGAAGCAGCCACAGGCTGTCCCCTTCTGCTCACCTTCAAAACCCCATCAATTACACCCCGACAGCCAATGAAAACTTAATGGATCAATTTTGTTTTAAAACACAACTCAGTTCTTTGACAGGCAGTCATGCACTTCACAGGCGCGTGGGATTTAAACATGCCTATTCATCCAAATACGGTGTCTTTGATGCACTGAAACATGCTGATGGATTTAATAAATATTCCATAAAATCTGCATTAAAATTTATTTACTGAACCTCATGGAAACGAAGAGCACTACCTGCCAATCCACCTCAGAGAAACGGAGCTGTGCAGTCAAGATCTTCAGACACAAGACCACGAGCAAGGAAATTCAATTAAGGTTTTGCTACCAATCCACATTACAAAAATCCTGCAGTACTTTACAATTCAACAGAAAGATAAATTTGTTTTAGCCTGGGTTATTTCTAACAGAACATGGCAATTACCTCAAAATATAACAGCTAGAACAGCTAGAAGAGGGCAGAGGCCAAGTTAGAGGCACTTGAAAATGGGGGAAAATAGTTGCCTGGAGTATTCAGAGTGAAGCTGAAATAATTCATCTTAGACCTGTGACAAAGTACCAATTTTACAGACAAAACTACTAAAATGCAATAGCAAAGCCCACTACGTATCTTCTGGAAGCTCAACACCATTTATATCACACTGCTGAGATACCTCAGCAGTCCTGCCAACTTCAAAGAGATTTTTCTATTTTGTACCATTCAAGCCCAGAAAGGACAAACCCTTGCAGTGCCATGGGGCAGATCTCTGTACTGCTTATAACAGGAAATAGGATTTACTTGGGTCCTCACTTGCCGTGGAGCTGAAGGAGATTTTCTAACCACGTTAATATTTTGTTCTTGGTCGGCACCTGGTAAAATTAAATGGTACCCAAGGCACAGGAAGCTGACACAATGCACCCCAAAAAGCACTTTACAGTCAGTGTGTGCTGGTACCTCTGACCACACAGGGGTTGAGCATCTCCCTGGAAGGACGAGACCCTTCCTGCTGAGCAGTTTTCCCTCCCTACCACCATGCTCCTCCTCCTACACCACCTTTCCTCCACCCCAACACCTACTCCACTTTGAAAATTCTTTGTTTTACTTCTCCAAAATTCCAGGTATCAACACACTGTACCATTCAGCTACCAAAGATCTGTGGGAGGAAATAGTATCAGTAAAAGAACAGCTATGAGGACAAACTATTTGCTTTCTCTGTAAATAAGTAATAACCTCTTTGGAAAAAGGAAGAACCCGACAGGCTGATTAATTTTGTTGTGATATACTTTGAATTAAAGACACAGTTAAGAACTGATTATATTGCACAGATGTAACTGTGACCTAAATTATTTGGGAGAACTTAGTTCAATTATCCCCTGAAGCATAATCACTTTCTCATACAATATGTGATGCAAATTTTGTAGACAATACAAAAAGGGCTTCCACAATTTCCCTTTTAAAGATTGTGAAAAGCACTTTTAAGTTACCTTAGCACTGCTTGTTTTAATACACTGCAGTGTTTTTCTCCATGAGTAACATGCACATCTTACTATGTAGCCATAAACACATGAACATATAATAAGAAATACAAGCACGAAGAGATACCTTCTATTAATGGAATGACAGAACCACTCTTCAAGTTAAAAGTCAAGAAACACAAATTACTGAAGTGCTGATTTAAAAAAAACCCACATCACAGCTCTGTGAAAGCAGAAATCTTGCTATTTTTGATCATTATTTACATTGCAGCATTAGGGGCTGAGATGTGACTTGTTTCTTATCTTTGGGAGTGATACCACAATGAAATTATATCAAATTCTAAAAGAGGCATCCCTGAATATAAACGTATTAAACTCCATTTTTAGGTTTATTTTATCTCTGCTCCCCGTGACACCCAAAGTGCAAAGGTTAAAGGTTATTCTGCCTCTATGGATATTCTGATGCCAAGACTGGTTGTGGGCAGACTTTGCTCCTGATGAAGTTCCAGGGCTCTGGCAGCAGGCACGTGGCACCCTGGCCGTACCACCTGCCCAGGTGGATGTGGCACAGAGATGCTATTCTGGCTCTAAGCCACCTTGAGGCTCCCCTTCAGCTTTGCAAATTCCTACATAAAACCCGTTTAACTGGTTTACAGTCCCTTTATACCTGTTAGTGGCACAAAGAGACTATCACAGACACAATATTAAGAAGCATAATTCTGCTTATCCTGCTCCATTTACCTCAACTAATTAACTAGCAATAGTTTAGGTAAGGGATGAAGACAGAGTTGTTCACAAAGAGCTCTGTGATCTATGAGCTTGACAAAGGCCCTTTAGTTCCTGCTGTGCAATTAAACACCTCTGTAAATTGCAAATCCTGCCTGTAGCTCCCCAGGCATTCAGAGGGGAACACACCGGTGTCATTTTCTTCCTCTTAGTACAGGTAATTAAAGCATATTGCAATAAAAGGTGTCCTCAGAAGTTTAGCATTCTCTTCAGACACTCAATACAATAATTAACAAGGCTGTAGAGTCTTCAGAGGACACTGTGATTCCTTTCTGGTCCAGAAGGACACCCCAGAACCGGCAGGAACAGGAGGACTCAAGTCAAATTGCTGAATCATCTTGCCTTGTACAATTCACTACTTCGAGACAATCAAACTGCTGTCAGGAAGCAGAGAGCTTTTTAATTATTTATTTAAGTATTGTGAATGTAGCCATTATTAACACAGAATAAAGGAAACGTCCATTGCCCATCACATTTTTTTTAAACACTTCTGCCCAGCTGTGCAGCAGCACTGAAATACAGCACACGACACCTCTGCTGTTGCAGGCTGTCTGTCTGTACAGCCACCCCTCAGAGCAGAACCAACCTCCTGGGTTCTCCTTGATCTCTGCACGCCCAGAAAAAATACTGTTGTGGGAGTATATAGTGCCCAGGCACTGCATACACGGGGATCACCAGCACCTGCTGTTAAATCTGGGCCATTTGCTGCATTGTTCATCACCTCATCCTCTGCTTTCAAACACAGGCAGGTAACAGCACTTGTGGGGGGTTCCTGTTCCCACCTTAGTTCTCACTTTCAAAGCACTTTTGTCCAACCTTTGAAACATCAAGCTGATGAGTGTCCTACACGTGCCATTTGCTCTAGAACTGTTTTGCAAACGTCTGCATTCCAGTAACTTCTTCAGCCAGGACTGGGTATGATGAAGCTTTTGAAGGGAAGGCAATCACATCCCAGAGCTCTTCAGGGGTTCGTGCACAAGAATGAGAGGAACAGTTCCTATAATGGCTGATGACCTCAGTGCTACTTAAAACTGAAAAAGTACACAGCTGGCTAAGTGCCAATATTAAATGGAAAGAAGCCCTAAAATAAAAATGGCTGGAACAGCGGATGCCAAGTAAGTGTAAACACAGACCAGCCACAGGAGGATGCAGGGCAGTAGGAGAGACACTGATGATACAGGTGGAAAATGGCTGATCGTGAAAATCCCTTGTTTTGGAGCTTTTTTTTAGTGGTTATGATCTCTGTTATCGTCTGAAACACTTCTGGCATGTGATATTGTAGACGGACAATCTGGAAGGTGGTTGCCTCCAGCAGTGACAAAAGGCAAGGTTTTTTGCCTCACTCAAACAAAAAGCAATTTTCTAATGTATTTCACCATTTTCCCCCGGTACTTCTAAAAAATTCCATTAAACTCTCAATGACCCAAACCGTTAATATTTTCTAAATGCTGTAGGACTTAGTACTGGTAGCTCATGAGTACAGAATGACAATCTGAACAGGAAAGCAGTTAAGGCAGGGGATGTAGACCCCAAAAAAACGGGGAACTATTTGGGCAGGAACAAAGGAACTGCTTACCAAACTACGTAGCCGTCACTGAAAGTTAATATTTCAGAGAGATATTAACATTAAATGCTTTGTTCACCACACTTTCTTACAGGAGTGTTGATCTGCTGTCACTGAATCAAGTCTTTCCTTCACAGCTGTTAAATCCAGAATTTTTACCATGGACAAAGTCTGAATTAAGGAAGATTTCCAAAGTTATCTTCAAAGATAAAGAGCTGTCAGGTACATGCAACTTTGTTCATAAACCTTAAAGAATTACAGACTCAGCAGTATCAGCAGAAACTAGAACAGCCCCTACTGATCTCTGTTTTGGGACGTTCAAGTTCACAGACATTCTTAAGAACATTCTGTTGCACCCAAATGGTGATTTCCATGGTACACTTTATTAAAATACAAATTTCAGTAGAAAGATAGTTTTCTGAAAAACATTATAGATCACATGTTTCCATGTAAAGACTTAGCATAAAGTTTCCTCTGAAAAACCCAAAAATAAAAGAGTCTTGTGAAATTTGTCAAGATCTGAGAGATTCCAAGAGTTGTAGCTGTGTATTTATACTTTCAGGCTGTGTATGAATTTACTAGGGCTGTGCACATAAACTGCAATTTTAGGACTCAGAGCAGCAAAATATTGGAATGAGCAAATCTGAAAATGTGTCCCTTGAAGACCCTGGCCGGGGCATGGAGAGACAGGTAACACAGCCCACAACAAAGCCAGGTGCTGACAACTTTGGCTCTAATCCATCAAAGCACTTAAGCACATGTTTAATTTTAAGCACATGAGTAATTCTATCAACTTTAATAGGGCTACTCATGGTTTAAGTACTGTGATGGATGGGGGCCAGAACACCCAGAACCTTTAAGAATGCTGGATGGCCTATGTTTCATCGAGAAAAGACAGCATTCTCCCACTGAACAATTAAGTTATAAACTCTTTGACAGCAAAATTTACCATAAGTTGAACTCCGCTATGTTGATGTAAACTCAGAGATGTAAGTTCTTCCACAGCCTTTGAAGATGAAATATGGTGAGGGTTCTCATGTACAAGATGTCCACAAATTTTTATTTTGCCCTTCTTTTTCTGTGACAGCTCCGAGTCACCTCTGCCCATCACACTTTGCTTTGAAATAGGGAGATTAGTCAAGCACACCAAAAATTTAGCTACTAGTAACTCTCTCAAATAAGATCTTCTGGTTGCAGTTTGCAAAGATCAGTACTACAGCTTTTCTTACCTGTCTCATACATGTCCAATTGCAACAGGCTTAACGGTGCAGTAACTCCTGTCTAACATTATTTTTGATATTCAAAGCTGGGCACATGCCGCTTCTGTACAGTTATAAGGTGCTGCAAATATGTGTCTTTAAGTAAAACTAGGATTTCTTTGAAGTATTTTATACAGCCACTATTAAGGATGTGAAAAAGAAACAAAACCCTAAAGCTGCTCTGCAAATTTCAAGCCAGAACAGCCTCTAAATCACTGGTGACTTACTTGATTTCTAAACCACTCACTTGATCTTGTTTTATCTTAATATGGCTCCACAACATGGGACCACGTCTCATAAAACAATTTGCTAAGAAAGGGAAGAATGGAACAATTTGAGAAATCACTTACAGATTATTTTCTTCTGGGTTTTTTGTTTGAGGTAAAGAACATAAAACCATGTATCTTCTGCGTGGACTATGCACTCTGAGATATCTGCAGCAAAGGAATTATATACTAATACTTATGAGATGGATTTTATAGCAAATGAAGTACACGACTACCAGGGAACTTTAAAACTCCATTAAACACAATTCAAAAGAAAAAAAAAAGCTTTGAAACTATGTTGCTGCAGAGTTTCCAGTTTTTAACCAGAATGGTCAGTTTATCAAAACAGTGCACCTAGAAACAAATTTTGCAGGGCTACTACTGTTCACAGATTTAATAATAATAATTTTGACAATTTCAGACTTGAAAGCCTTTGTAAATTATCACAACAAAGTGTTTTACAGTTCTTTTTTTAATAACAAATCAGTTTATCCTTGACTTCTAGTATTTCTACTTGACTTGTGCACATCTATCACTGCAGTACCTGTGAGCCACAAGCTTGGAATCCTCGTTGAGAAGGGAAAGGTGGCAAAGTGACTGTGTCTGCAAAAGGCAGTTCAGAGTAACTATGACACAAGTGAGCTTTTCTCCAAAAAAACCAACACGAGGTCAAAGCTGCATTTCAGGCAAAAGCAAACCAAAACAGAAAACCATCACAGACCCTGATTGTAAAAAAAAAAAAAAAATACATGGCTGTGCTTGTCTTTGAGTGAAATCCTCAGCACCACATGTAACACTCAGCTAAGGCTGTCTTTATTTCACATTAATATGTCCAGTACTTTTGCCACATTGTGCCATCTTTAAAACAAGGATTGTGCTTTATCTTGAGAGCCTCAGTGTGTCCTCACAGCTTCCAGCAATCCACTGGTTAATCAGGACTGTTACTCTACATTCAAATAGACACACTGCAATTCTGTTCCAAACTGGAACTCAAAGTTTATTCTCCATTGAGGGTGGTTTTAAAATGTTTTTTCTAGAGTCCCACTCGCTGTTAATTGATCTTCCCTTACCTCTGGCACCAGTGTCAGTGAGCAGGTAATCCTCAACAAAGCAAACCTACCAACATCCACCAGAAACAAACCATTCAGCCCTGGTACCTCTGATTGCAGCTCACAGGGAACTTCACAGATCAATTCTCAGCCTCATGTTTATAAAGGTTTGTTAATGCCACAGTCACACAACTGCTTATTAATATCTATGTAGTAAGAAGCGAGTATATTATGACACAAGCCGACGAGAATTAAGCAAAATTCAGTGTGAGTTAGTTCCACCGAAAGAGCACTTGGATCTCAAAATCAAAACTCCTTCATACAGAGTCTCATGTAACCTGACTGCACTGCTATTTATTTTGCACCTCCCATACCACTGATTTTACTACTAGATTTTTACTGAGATAAGACTGTGCCAAATCTCAAGGTGGCACGAGACAGGGGCTGAATGCCCCCCATAGCTGGAGTGCCCAGACCAGCTACGACAAAGCAACACTGCTGTGGGCACCAAACGAGACTCACCACAGGAAATCCAGCAGGGAACGTCTTGCACAAGGTCTCAGCATCGTTCTAAAAAAAGATTTCAGCAGTAAAAAGCTCACTGGTCTAAACCAACACCTGCTTTTTCCTACAAAAGGTCTCCTCCTGTCACTGGTGCCACTGAGCCCTCTGCAGACACCAAAGCTGCTCTAAGACCTCCTGGAACATCGCTGGAAGGGAACACAAAACTTCCCCCTGTAGATTAGCACGTTCCAACCCTAAAGCTCCGAGGTACAGTAACATTGGCTTGGTTACAGCAAAGGTCATTCAGATCAAGTTAAGGCTGCCCCCAAGGTAAAAGAAAAAGGTATAGTTTATATCTGTTTAGTGAACTACCAAAGTATTCGCATTTCCTACACAGCTCACGGGAAACTTCTGTGATTATTTAGACAAAGAAGTCAAGGAAGTACAGACTCCCCTGTAAGTTTTAAAATCTGTTTTCTAATGTTTTCAAATCTTCTACTGTTAAAAATGACACTTATGTCTCCTGAAACTGTAAAATTACAGGAGGAAGAGTTTTCCACTGCACCTTACTTGTGCAATCGCCAGTGTTTTTGGCCAGTTTCATGTTCTGAAAAAGTTTCCTCTGTTTTATTTGCCCAAAGTAATGAAAAAATCACTTCAATAAATTATCATCTTAAGAAAGGCAGTCTCTAAGCACAGCCAAATTAAACTTTAAACTCACAAAGCTAAATGAAAATCGTAGCTGTTAGCATACTTTCCTCATCTGCTCAGTAGTTTCACTGTATGTACACACAGATACCCTGACACACTTAGACAAGTTATTCTCTCCACAGCCCAAAAGTAACACAGAAATTGTTTATATCCAACTTGCCACGCAAAAGAGATGAACCACGCTGAATTTCAAAGCCAACACTGGGAAAAGAAGGCATAAGGCAGAAGTGCAAGGAATCGAGTTTGTCAGTAAAGAAATTCTCCAAGAGCAACTTGACACCAAAACCATCAGTTTCAAAGGGTACATCACACTGGTAACCAGCCCAAACTCTGATATTTTTGTACTAATTACCTCTGGTGGCCCAGAGATCAACAAGTAGCAGGCAATAGCTGCCTTTAAAGTATCAACACTGATTTCTATAATTATGTTTCGTATGATACAAGGTATTTTCATTTCTTTTCCTGTTACTAAAAGTTTTGCACTACCAGAAGTGAAGATGATATAAGGAAAGTATTATTAGTAAACACCAAATATTACCAGGCAACAACAACAAAAATACTCTCACTTCCTTCCAAGCACAGACACCGTCAGCGCCACATTAAACCCATTAGCAAAATTCTTCAACCAGTGTCAGGGAATATTGTTTCAGGCAACAGCATCTACCTGATGCTCTTGCTGGCCTGACTTTAGAAGGCACTGTCAACTAAAAGACATCAAAAATACCTCATTTTTCTAGACATCTACTGCTCTACTTACAGAAAAGCTGGAGTCAATTTATTGAGAGAAACACAAGTTTCTGTATTGCTACCTCTGAAATAATTTTGCTTTGGATTAAGTTGGAGAAAAAAAAAATAAATCTTCCTTTGACAGAGAAGAGCTGTAGAAATTAATCTGCAAACACAATACACAGTTCCCAGACCTAGATACTGTATTTCCCATTATGACCACTCACTTAAAATGTATAGTAAAAGAACAACACTTTCAGGCCACACTCCACCACGGTTCTGGACCTCCAGGGAGCCCCACTTTAGTAGCAAGGCAGTTTATTTAACCAGGAAGGTACAGTTTAGAACCAGAATGGTTCATGGATGTTTTGGACAAACAAATTCTGGATCCCAACTAGAGCTTTCCCTAATGCAACATAAATTAAGTGGAAAAACTCCAAACAGCTCTTATTAAACAGTCTGGAAGCCACAATGTGAAGAAACTTTCACTTTACTGTATTTAACATCTACATATATTTGAACTCAACTTACAAGAAGAATGACCTTTTACTGAGCTTAAAATTGGAAATAAATTATACCTGAATAAGCACATTTATTTTCATTTCCCCTGATAAAAGGGAAGTTATATTGTTGTAATATAAGTCAAACTGTGACAATGGCACAATTATCACGTCCTGGCCCTGACCTGACATTTCTAAATGATAACAAAAAAGTAAAAGACACAGTTCATGCTGACAGTATGTAGTGAATGAGAATGTCAAGCCAAAAGTTATGTGAGAAATTACTTGCTGATACTCAGCTCATCAATTAGAATACACAGCACCTCGTCATAACTGTCCAATTACTTTCACAACATATGGTCCTTTAAATACAAATAATATTGTTTGAATGAGAAACTTATACACAGCTGAAGAAAACAATCTCAAGAGCGTGTGTATAACACAGGAAATTACTTAAACAGTATTGCTTGGGCACTATTATTGATTCAACCAGCTGCTGCCTTGGGTTCAACAAAACCACAGCAGAAGCTCCAAGAAGCTGGAGATACCTCGGTCCTACCTGAATCTGACTGACCTCACACCCAGCTAATGCACAGCTATTAAACCAGGCAACACAACGGCTACACTGGATTTGCATTCTATTTGAAACAGAGGAAAACTGGAAACTTCAAAAGGAAAATGAGGATTTTTTTAGATTATTCAAGTACTAGGCTTTTTTAAAGAAACAAACACAGTCAATATGACTTAGCTACAAAACTTGTTATGAATTTCGCTTCTTGGAGTTCCTGAAGTGGCAGTGGCAGGACTTGAAGAGGAATCACAGTGACTCTCTCATACCTTTTCCCCTAATCCTCCCCAAGTGCCATTTCTGACACATAATACTGGACTACACAAACCACTGGTCTAACCTAGTGTTGCCCTGATTCTTAGAAAATCTCTTCCTAGAAATTTCAGCAGACCAGATGCCACTATGTTACAGAAAATGTGTGCTTAGTCCCACAGATTTGATTAAAGGAATTTGGTGAATCATCAGTATCTACAACATTCTAAAATATATTATTTATGAGATACATAAAACAGACTACACGAAACATTATTTTCATTTCAATAAGAGAAGCTGCCATGGGCTAAGAAGATATTTCCCAGCTACTGGGAGGAGAAAGGGGAGCATGTCCCACTGTCACACAAGAGAGACAAGGCTCTCCTCCCCAGTGTTTAACACACAGAATTGAAAAACCCCTTTCTCTGTGTAAAGTTCCACAGAAAGATAAACCAAGTTTATTCCCACCAGGCACAAGAATGGATTTTCAACACATGCAAACGATATGCAGACAGGCCCAACGAATTTACTACCTGGAAATCAGATAACCACACCAATGTAACAGCAGCATAATGATATTCACTGGCACCTCCTCTTGTACTTTTGTGCAGGAATTAAGAGGGTCCTGTCAGGAGTTCAGACCCATAGAACACAACATAACCAATGGGACATGCTGTGTGTTCCAAACACATTTATGAGATGTTTAAATTATGTATTTTAGTAGGTTGTTAACAGTTGGTCTTGGCAGCAAAAGGCTACATTTCTCTAAAAATATTAATGCAAACCTAGCCATAAATATTTTTATGAGTAAGTTTTGCACTGACATGAGCTAGTCAATCCTCTCCTAAAGGGCAGATTAAGTATTAAAGTACATCCAAGGTGTGGCATCATATCAGTTTACCCTTAGTGGCAGTTAAACTTACACAATTAGAGAAAATTCTACATGAGCTTCATCATTTGAAACCAGAAGCCTGTGACAATGCTGAATTCTACCAGGTGATTCCGAGGGAAGAAATCCCAGTGGACAACTTACAGCCTGAGCAGTGTAACTACAGATCGAGTCACTAGAGGGAAAAAAGAAATAAAATAACCATTTTTATATTACATGATAATTATGAAATCCACAAGGTACAAAGGTAGTGCAAGTGCTCTGTCTTAAGCATTGTGCCTCAGGAGTATTTTAAGTATTTGTCTGACCTAGCTCTGCATTTATCCTTTCTGCATTAGCAAT
>VZDJ01000175.1:8273613-8301278 GCA_008694505.1 Cyanoderma ruficeps
AAAAAAAAAAAAAAAAAAGAGGGAAGAGAAGAAATATCTGGGTGATAATTTCACCGTAGGCAATCAACATTCATATCCAGCATTAATATTCAGGAAATGCCCCAAGTCTCAATCATTAATGATTAAGTATCACCACACCCTGGAATATTTTACTACATATCTGTATCGACATCATGAGATCCAAACTTCAAACGTAATTGCTTGCCATTTTAAGGATCTTCTTGGAATTCAGGGACACTCACTAAGTCTATGGAAACTCCTGTGCCAAGGCAACTAACAACTGAATTTAAAAAGCTGTAGTCTCAGCTTCCAACACACTTCAGCAGTCTGAGGAAACTTTAGGACGTTTTAAATATAAACAATCATCTTCTGGGAGATAGAATTTAGAAAATTTAAACTTCAGACTGACTTCTTCTATTTAAAAAGTAATAATGTTCTACGTTTCATAATTTCACCTCACACTATCAAACATCTGCAACACAACTTGCCAGCTGCACTCCTGAGCTTACACAGCCCAGCTCTTGGTGAACATTCAGCACATGGAAAAGGCTCTGGGCATCAGAACCAGCCCTGGACACACAACAGGGCACAGGAGTTGTGAGTTCCAGAGATGGCTGTGTTTAAATGTTTATCACCTTCTGCAGTATTATTTCTTTTAAAGACACTGATGAAAAAGCTGAAATAAGTCATGTGTTTACTTTCATTCTGCAAAAAGGACGTTTATTTTTGTGACAAAGACGTTCTTCCCAAAGTAACTGGATGTCCTATTTTGTTGAAAGATGGATCAAAAGAGAAAAGCAACAGGGAAACTGTATTATCGAGTTAGATGACACATTTGCTTGAAAACCTAAAGTTTAAGGCACTGAGGCCATACTGAGTATCACTGCATATACAGCTACCTACAAAGGGTTAATGTACTATATGCAGCAGTTAATTGTCATAGATAACTATAGTTAGAGTTCAATAAATTGGTAGAAGGATTATAGTGCAGTTTTATTACTACCTCCAACACTTTTACTGATGTGCTTATTACTTTTTTTACAGCGTGCTGCTCTTGAGCAACCAGTTTATAATATTTACCCTTTTAAAACTAGATATACAGAGAATACATATATATATAAAAGGGCAACTAAGTTTACATGGCAATACTGGTGCAGCAACTAACACAGCACACACATATATATACACACATCTAGTAATTACCCACATCTTGCAGGAGAAACCTACTTGCAAGCCTAGAGGCAAGAGGCAGCTGCCAAAATCCACGTATTTTATGCATTACAAAAAAAGCATCAACTAGGACTGGTCTTCTCTTAGAAGATGAGGATAAAAATACCACCACTACAAACAGTTTTTGTATATGCATCACACACACAGACACACACATAGACTGTTTTTCTATCTCTAAATTACCTCTATTAGCTACAGAATGTCAAAAGAAATTCTAGTCCAACACAAATAACCCTCAGAAGTCCAACCTGGTAAAAATACTATGTAACATTGGGATGTTTTTCCATTTGTGTTTTAACCATTTCATTTGTGCTTTAACCATTTGCAAGCATAGTTCTTTTGTATACCTTCCTTAATTCAATTTATCCTTAAACCTAGAACAATCTAGTACTGTTTCTAGTCCTCACACTAAAAGCAACAACCAGCTGACTTAAATTCACTGCAACTACAACTGGAGAAGAATTCACCACCCCTCACACAGAGCAAAACTCAGCTCCTCTCAGGCAGGCACTCCTTTGGGTCTGTGATTCAGATGAACACAGACCGATGCAAAATGTCTATGCTCTGTTAGTAGCAGCTCCAAGCACCACTCTACCCATAAAATACCTTCCCCTCTGTGGAAGCACAGAGCAGGAAGCCACCTTGCAAAGATAAGCTGTGGATTTGCACACTGAGCCTCCGTTTTTTTTGGGTTTATCTGCATCACACAGCAAACACCTCCTAAATAATCCTGCCTGGTTTGGTTCATTTGATCCTGAGCAGTGTCAAAACACCCATGTGGAGATGCAGTGTGTAACCACAGGCTGAGCACAAAGCATGTTAAAAATGTGTGTAAAAAGCCTCAGTGGAGCGTGTCCAACACGTGGATCCGTGTGCCACAGACACGGAGGGTGTAACTCACAACACATCCCACTTGGTGTATAAATTGACACATCCCCGTTTCTGACACATTTGCAGCACATCCTTTCTTTACTACCTTCTCTCAGAAATGGAATAAGCGTCTTGCTAAGACCACCATCTTCAGGAAAAAATGAGTGGGAAGGAAAGGACTGAACTGTGACTGGGGCCAACAGTCCTCTAGACCAGAACCTGTAGGACAGCTCAGTTCTCTGGTGTCTGTTCATGTCACACAACTGGGTAATTCCAGGCAAATTGTAACAGGGAAAGTGAGTGCTCACAACGTCAGAACCTGCTGTAAAAAAAACCATATTCAAATTAAACTGCTTCTTACGAGTTAGTTAAACTGCTTCTTAGGAGTTAGTTAAACGACTTAAAATTACTTTTTTATGTAGGCAGTCATTGGCAATGATGTCCTAAATTAAAAAGAACTCAAATTATGGCAATCTTAAATCAGGTAATTTCTAACTTAAGTGTTAGTCATCAATGATGTTGCTCTGGTCAGTCTACATAAAACACAAAATTTTCCTTTTGAATAGCCTAAAACCAGAATCATTTTCCCAAATCAGCTTTCACTTCCCTCATGATCTCCTTTGCTATGGTAGTTTGTTTGCTTCTCAGATCATATTTTGCACAGGAGACAGAATACAGAAGTCAGTTCTATTTACAGCTTTATAAGCATTACAGCATTATCAAACAGTAAAGGACCTACATACAATCTTTCATACTTCTAGTTTGGAAGGCCTTGCAGGTGTTAAATATTTTAATGAAACCCAAAACACTGCAGGTGCACCTGCACGAAATAAATAGAGAGTGCTGGCTATGTATCAGCAAACACACAAACAAAAAGTCTTCTCAAACCCTCCAGATAATCTGCAGCCCAATAGAAATATGGGAAGTCAATAAACTTCTTCACTCTTAGGATTAAATCCTGCCCTCTGCTCTAGGAAGCATAAATGTAATTGTGCATCACTCACTAAAAGGAAAAAAACAGCCTTTATTTAATAATCTTATGACTGTTAGATTAGTACTTGGAAAATAAAAGGTGCTACTTAAGTGCTAAATATTATTAGCTTTTTCAGAACGTCAGCTCCAAACTCGCCACTCCCCGTTTCCTTCCCTCGTAACTCCCTTCATTCATGCCATCAGAAGGCATCTTATTTTCAGCAACAACTACTCACCTTTTTTTTTTTTTTAATGCTGCTGGATGTGCAGAACTACTGTTGAGGTTGCTTGGCAACCAGTGAGACATATCAGGAGAGATAAGGTCCAGAATGAATGGAATTGAAGAGAACTATATTTGGTTTCGTTAGGAGATACTAATGCACTCCAACTATACTGATTTGAATTACCCACACTAAGGTGAAATTTTGCTGTTCCTTTCAAAGTACAGAGATCCATAATCACAGAGTAGGACTAAATCCAGTCAGTCACCTCCTCAGCCACACACATGCCTCCCTCTACAGAACAGACTTGAAAACCAGAGTTTTGAGCTGGGCTAGCAGCTTGGAACAGCATGGAACAGTCAGGAAACACAGATATTTGGTATTTTGAAGAATTTTACGCCAGAGAGTTGAATACTTCAGTTTGCCTTTCAGTGTATCACAAGCCACTGTGCTCCTCCACATGCTTTAGTGTTGAGATGAATTTTCAAATAAAACAATTATTTCTGAAGGTCACAGTTTGAAATGAGGTAAGACTGAGCACCCAGGACTCCTGCAAGGACAAAGAACTGCTTACAAAAAATCTGCTCTAATGACCCAAGGAGGTCAAGAAAGCCTTGTGCAGGAGAAGATGGAAACAAGGCCAGCAGTCCCTAATGAAAGAGCTTCTTAGCTCAGGCTCTTCAACTAACTTTATCTGCATCACTTGAGTAAGAATCAACCAGTCTGGCCCAAAAGAGGATCTTCTGACATCACCTCAGACCCTGCAAGAGCTTTGATGCTTCAGGAGGAAGTGAAAGCAGTGACAAAACAAGCAGCAAAATTATCTTAAGGGAAAAAACCA
The DNA here is from genome assembly GCA_008694505.1 of Cyanoderma ruficeps. Taxonomy (NCBI): domain Eukaryota; kingdom Metazoa; phylum Chordata; class Aves; order Passeriformes; family Timaliidae; genus Cyanoderma; species Cyanoderma ruficeps. The sequence continues at coordinate 8,277,748 of VZDJ01000175.1, forward strand.
AAACCAAAAGTCAAACCCTGCACTTCCCCACCTCTCTGATGCCCATGGGCAGACATGGGGCTCAAAGATTTCGAGGCTTCCAACACCAACACAGGATGTCCAGGGTAGGAAAAGGAAGAATTTGCAGCACAGGCATCAGACTTTGTGCTCCCCGAGGCCACAGCGGGCACCCTGAGCACACACACCTGCATCAGGAAAGCTGAATCTTCAGATGGATTGAAATACGGTTTAAAAACAAATCCCCACCTCCCTAAGACTGCTGAAATGATGCTTCCTCTTTCCCAACAAATTATTTCAAATCAAGTATCTCAAATGCTGAGGAAGTCCGTCTCATTCATGCCTGCCCTCGTTTTTAGGCATCCTTCTCACACAGCACCACCTCTACAGGGCCATGAAATCACGTTTGGACACTCCTCTTCTGGACTCAGGACAGCTGCTGTGGCTTCCTTATAATTGTACATTCTTCCCAATAATTCCACATCCTTCATGAAGTGAAGGCACCAGCACGGGATATACTATTTTAATAACACTCTTATCAGATTTGGAAGTCCCCTTTATCACTTATGTTTCGCTTTCCCTTTTTTCACTCATCCAAGCCTCCATCCATTTGTCAAGACATCCATTTGTCTTTTTGCCACAAAAACATCCCAAACCATACTAAGGTAATTTAACTAATTGACTTTCGAGTCCTTTTCCAATTTTACAGATACAATCTAAACTCTGACTCCTGCGGGACTCTCTCACGTTCAGCTGCATTAAAACAAATTTCTGAAGTACAACTTATCAGATCATCCCTCCCAGTAATAATTACAAATAAGTTATATAAATTGATGTTTCCCATAGTTTCTCACAGGATTTCCTCTGGGATTTCTCTTCATTGTTTATTGAAAATACCCATATTCTATTTCCATAACAATATCACAGAATCACAGAGAGATGATCCCAACATTCTTCCTTCTAACAGACACCGAACTTCCTTTTCTGTTTGCAGCATTATCCAGAATGGAAACATTCTTTCTTTGGGTAAGGAATAATATATAGAGAATATTTCTACTTTCTCTACCTAACTATGTATAACTTTGCCTTCTGCATTCAGTTAAAAAAAAATTAAAAAATTTGTGCCCAAACACTATTAAAAATTAAGTGGAAAAATATTCCTGTTTTCTTATTGTCTGAAATTATTATCAAAGTGGAAGCTATGAATTTCAGATAAGGAAACAGGGGCCTTGGTTGACTCCAGTTAATCCCAGAAAAAAATACATTTTAAAAATTTATTCAGCATGAATAAAACTGTGAGGAAAAACTCAAGACATTATGCTGCCTACATGATTTCCAAGTGTTTTTTTCCAACTCCCTACGATTGCACAGAATACAGAAACGTTTCACTAAACTCGATTTTTTTCACTCATTTCTTGTCCCTTACTTTACAGTGTCAAAAAGACACTTAGGTAACAGAGCACTCCCGAGTTCTTTGGTAATAAACATAAGGAAAATAAACATTTGATTGCATAAGATACAATTACATAAAGTGAAGACTGTCCAATTAAGTGAAAGCAAAACACAGAGGCAGCACGGAGCATCCCAAGTTCCCAAGTGTTTGGGGAAATTAGGAGTGACACAGTTCCAGCTCAAAAACCTAACAGGGAAAACAGTTACATTTCATATTTTCAAGTGTCCTATGTGTAAGTTACAGAGCATATTTTTATCTCCAATGTTCAGCAAAAGCAGAATGTGTTCCTATGAGTAACTACTCGGAAACAACATTAATCATTTTGACATAGCAAAATTAGAAGGTTGCATCCAATTTCCAGGCATCTATTTTAGAGTGCATCAAAGCCCAGAACTGAAAATCCAGTAGCTTCCCACAACATAGAAATTTAATAACAAAAACCCCCACACACAACCCCATTAAAGCGAATCTTCTAAAAAGTTGTGTAACAAACGTGCTGCAGAAGACACTGAGACAAAGCACTAGGAAACTTAATTTTTATACCGACACTGAGCTCTGCAACTGTTTTGTCAAATATTTGGAAGTGTAGAAAGTGCTGCTCTGCCTGACCTGCACACGGGCTTGGGGTTTGTGTGGGAGATTGGGACTGAGTGGTCTCAGCTCTCCTGAAAACCCCAAGTGCTTAACTGAGCCCTCCCCTTTCAGTTTTCTCTCTCCTTTGAAGGAAAAATAATTTTCCTAAGCTTTGCATTGTGCTTTTAATTTTCTTCCATGAATAATGCAGTGCTGTGACTACACTCTCATTTCAGAAGATACTCAATAAAATTGTTTCAGTAAATGGCTTTGTCCTTACAGTTACTATACTTTGCTTATTAAAAAAAAATAGTTGTTACAACTCTGTTTTCGTATTTATCTTAAATAGTCTTAACCTACTAAAAACAACAAAAAAATACACAAAGCTATGCCAGTCACTATTGTGCAATTAAATTAAAATTCATGAAACCAACTAGTTTAATTTTTCCATAGTAATGCCACATTAAACCAAATTTACCTAGCCTATTTTAATTTAAATTATCAGGGTTAAAACAGGTACTACACATAGTTCTCTGAGCTTAATGTGCTAAGTGTCCCACCACACATTTTTATCTATATTAAAAAAAAAATTAAAACCAAACAAGACGGAAGCAAGGCATTCTTTCTAACTACAAACTTAAGGAAGAAATTTACTTCACAAACACATTTCCTTGCAACGTTTCCTAATTAATATGAACAGTTATATTACATAGATAATTGTACTGTCAAAACAGAATAAAAGTGTCTTAACTTGAAGGAAACCAAAGCGTTTCTCCAGACCTCCAGACAAGAAGGGAGTGTTCAAATCCCAGTGATTAAGGAGGCAGCAGTAAATCCCCGGGCAAGCTGTGAAGGTGCCATTCAAGGCTAAATGCAGCATCTCCTGGGACTACACCAAACCCCAGAAGGAAACCCTGCACACCTCTGCCTGCTCCATTAGCTCACCCGCCCCTCCTGGGAGGCTGCAAAGGTGCAGTTGGGAGAGATAATTATTTTCTCGTGCCTTAACTAAAAAGAGAAGCGAATACAATGACTTGTTCAATAGCCTGTGGAGAATACAGCAACAGGTAGCTGAGAGAGGTCACAAGCTTTCCTGTACTTCTGTAACAGCAACACCTTGGAATAAAACATCTCATTGAGATATTCCACTACATTTTTCAAAAAGTGGATGCTTCTGCCTCTAAGCTGTCAAAAACACCCCTCAGTGCATTGCTGTTTCTAAGCAAGGTCTGCTGTAAACAAGTAATTCTAATTAACTTCAGGTTTACATTAGAGTACAGTTGTAGAAATAACCATCAAAAGCTGATGCAGCTACACTTGCACTGTATCCTAAATGCTTGTATTTACTATTAATTCAAGGTTCAACTGTTGAAATAAAATGTAAGGCATGCTATTTTTAACATCAAGATTCGAGTCATACTAAAAAAAAAACCCTCAACAGTGGAAATTCCTTCATTTCAACTTGAGAGCTCTGAATGACCAAGATTTAGATGAGCAATTTTTGTATCTCAGCTCTTCATCAGAGATGGGACCTGGGTAACCCTAATATACAAATGCATGATATGTCTAAAAATAAAGATAGAGATGACTTTGCCTGCTGGATTATACTTCAAAGCCTTAGCTCTGCCTGCCTTGATCTGAGACGCTGGGGAAGGATGTTCACAAAACTGGAACAAGAGCAGTGTTTTCACTTTTTAGAAAAATCCCTCAAAAGCCCCCAAACCTGCTCCCCCCTGCCCAAGACACACAGGAGCTCACAACCTAAGAAACAGGAACAACTAATCCCACTCATATCTAGATTGCTAGAAGGAGCAGGGAAAGGCACCGCTTATATTAATAATAGATTTTACCTTATGGGACAAAACCACAAGGTTTTAACAAAATTGAAAAAAACAAAATAAATTCCCAGCTGGAATGACTGGCAAGAGATAAAATGGAGCTACATCATGAAGTAAGGGAAATCTTCAGGGTTTGCAATAATGTAAATGAATAGTTTTAATACCAAAAAGGTAACTGCAGTAAGTTTAAGATAAGGAGCACTCTGTCCATATATAAATTAATTCAAGCGTCCATCTAGAAAAAGTAGTAAAAACATTTTATTTTGAAAAATCAGAGTACTGCCCAGTCTGTCCATCTAGAGTATATGGGAAATAAGAAATACAATGAGATACTACAGAAGAAAATTCTTCATGTAGTGCTGGTTCTGTAGGACTGGCTAGAGAAAAGGTAATCACTCTGCACCATCTAATTATTAAGAAAACCTGGTGAAAACCTGAAAAACCCAGTGAAAGTTTTCAGAAAGGTCACGGAAGTATGGACTATAGACATACATTTAATATTCTCCATGGAGAGCTATATTTTTGAAGTTATCTGAAGTTTTTTTGCAGTATTTAATACAGCTTGTGATTTATTAAATAACAAGTTAAATAGAACACGATACATTGGTTTATACTACTAGATGTTTGCTTAAGATAAGAAAATGGAGAAAAATACACCACTTCCACTATAACTCATGAATGTGGAAACTAAAAATATTTCACAACAAAAATCTGGAGTGAACTGAGGACGAGTAAGACTTTTTTAAGCAGTCTTTTCTAAGTCTCACTGTATCTCAGATTCTGCTGTATAGCCCAACTTGAAGAAGCGTTGTTGCTACAAAATTAATTTCCAAAATGAAAATCAGAGGCTGAGTAGAAGAGACACCAAAATTAGCACTCCAGTGAGGAAAAGCAGGAAGAATCCATGTAGATCTACACCAGCCACAACACATTCTGACTTTGTCCAGGCAGCAGGAAAACCAGAAAAAGGAAGAAAAAGGGTGGGCTGATGAAGGAGTATTTAGGGATCAGTGTTGCATCAGGGAGAAAAACAAGGAATGGAGGAAACAGGAGACACTCAGAAAGCCACAGGTCCCAAAGAGGAGCTGCAGATGCTGCAGGGGAGGAAGGATTTGGGAGACAGAACAAGTTACAGAGCCCAGACTTCACTCACTCAGCTACCCACTGAACGGTTTATTTTCTGTTTGGGAAAATAAAAGGAAACTTGCACATTTGTTTGATTTTACCAAAACTAATGAGTAAAATCCCACATCTACCATCAAAAGTCAAAACCCTCACAGACCCATTCACAATGTTTTCCACACAGTTAAGCCTTAAGCTCTCTTCTGCCTCTCTCTTTTGCTTCTCAGATTACATCACTCGTGCTTATTCCGCTATTCATAGTTATTGCTCTCCAAGCTCTCTACAACTATAAAGCTTTCTCCTAGGTTGATAGCTGCATACTTAAAAAGCTTTTGTGAAATTTAAACCTCAAAACAAATAGAACTACTGCCATATTTTTGGCCAGTCCCTTCACATGCCAAATCATGTCTGCGACATATGCAAACTTAGCTTGAGGGATGAGTTCACTACTGGGTTTTTTTGTTGCTGGGTTTCTTTTTCAGAAAACTTAAATATTTAACTGAAAGCACAAATGTCAAGTTGCAAGCCAGGAGAAGTAATTCAAAGGACAGAGAGCTCTCAACATGCAACAACATAAAATTGGCAGTTTAAAGATTGGTTTGCTAGGAGAATTCAGCATTTCCCAACCAGTAAATGCAGATAAGATGCACGTTCTGCTCTGAGCAATACCATGTCTCCCACGAAAATAAAGAAATTATGTTCAATTCACACTTTTCTTCTTTTACCTACGTGAAAACAAAGCACAATGTAAAAATGAAAGTCAATGCTTTGTTTGAACACTGTGCTGTCATCTCTCCACTGATGGTTAACCTGAGCCTACCGCGAGTATCTATGAGCAGATAAAACTAACCAGCTTTTTAAACTTCTAGATTCCTTCATGCACTACTTTTCTGTAATATTTCAGGAACTTAAATAACATGATTTTTCACCCTAAAAAAAAAATTCACTTCATTGTATGTAGAAATATTTTAATGGCTTGATTTCAGAAAGCCCCATAGCAAGGTGAAGGAGTTATTCCAGTGACTATTCAAATTTTCAGTGCCACAGTAAGTTAACAATCCTTGCCAAATGAGGCCCAGTGTAGGTACTACAAACAACCACAATTTTCTGAAAAGTCATTTTACAGCATGTAAGAATCACACCTGAGTAGCAGATCTAAACTGCAAAGCATTTGCACAAGTTCTTAATGGACAATGTCTCATCTCTTCAGACAAGATGCCATAAGAAACTTGAAAAAAAAAACCCAACCCAAACTCGGAAGGTTTTTTCCTTTTTTGTTATACATAAAAAAAATATTAATGCTGCTTCGCTGAGTTCACTTTTACTCTGTCATACAACAGAATTTTTGCCCTTGTAGAAATAAAAGTATTTTCAAAGGAAAGATAATTTCAAGCACATAAAAACTCTCTTAAACATTCTAACCATTAAGGAATTGCTTGGTTGCATAGGTGGTTTAACATCACCAGGTATTACCTCCCATTTCTTTCAAGTTGATGAAAGCTATATTTAACTTGTATAAACATTTTGCATGAACTTTTATGAGCTATATGCAGTAGTCAGTTCTTTTTCATCATATTTATTAGCTGTTGGCATGTCTTCGTCTTTTGACATAATTCAACTGCACAATTGTGTCAGCTCTCAGGACAAGACCTAAAACTGAGTGAAACACAAATCCTGCTCCCCTCTTTGCCCACACCTCCACTTTACATTCTACAGCACAAATTCTGATCAAACACCATAGCCAGTCGTTCAGATGGAATTGAACAGACATGTACACACAAGTTTTCCAGCACCATACTGGTGTCCTGGAACAGGAGCTGTGAAAAAACCCCCAAAAGTTTGTGCCTCAAAGCTGCAGAAGCCTCTCAACAGACAGTGTGATGCAAAGAAAGAAAGGAAGGGGGAAAGGGGAATCACACACCCCAAGCCTCCCCCATCCAATTTTCAATTTTACTCAAACACCAGGAAAAAATTACTTTTGCTGCCAGTCAAGTAAAACACAATAAAGTCTGTTTGTTCCTTGGCAAGGAACTGAAGTGACCATTCTGAAAACATGGAATTGGTACACAAATGTAAAGGAACTATAAAAACAGAGCAATCATATTTGTGTATACAAGCTAATATTAGCCATTAGGAGGGGATTCATTATTTTGGATGACTTAGTTATAAACATTATACTTTTCCCTCGCTCATCTAACTTCTCTTCCATAAAATCACATGGCTGCAAAGACCAAAGTTAGAAAAAACAACCCCACAGAATCAGACAACTGAAAGGTAAAGCTACTGAACCCTAAGTTGTTTCACTTACAAGTGAGACTGACACTGACTAAAGTGATTAGATAGTATTATTTACTGCTTTATGTGACATAATGGTGGTAATGGATGTATTAAGAAAAGATTATAAACTATCAATGACTACTTTTCCTTACTTACAAACTCCTAAATCTTGGTGAAAAAAGAGAAAATGTTCAAAATCTCTAAGAGGGTCGGTCACATGGCTTTCTTAGCTTTCCCACTAAAAGAAAATGATTTTTAAAAGTACAAGAGAAATGGAAATATATTTGTCATCTAGGTCTTGAAAACAAAGCTATTCAGCTCTGCTTGTGCCATCAACAATACCAGATTTAATAAATACACAAACTCCTATTCAGCACTTCAACATACTAGCTCAAGAGAGTGTCAACATTTTACATCATCATTCGGGAAATCGAGACTGAAAAGCATTACCTGAAATTTCCTGTAACCTCAAGATTTCCTAAATCCTAAACACTATTGAAACTTAATAATCACAAAGACACATTCCCCTTATTTGTCAATCTTTGTAGCGGATTTCGTAAGTCACATATCAACCATTTATTTCTACTTAAATATTTCTGCTTGTCCCAGTTTTTCCCATGACACTTCAAAATTGTCTCCTGCCCCTGCCAATTACTCCCTGCTTTCTAAAATTGTGCATGACAATGACCCTCTCCTTAGAGTCTGTCAGCCAAAGCCACAGTGATCACTGAGGGGAAAGATGACTTAAAGAAATGTAAGTGAAAGGCCATGTTTTTTAGAAGCAAAGAACCCTAGTCTCTAGATAGCACAAAAAAAGAGTTGTTTTTCTTTTCCTCTTCAACCTGAGCTACACATTTAATCCTTCCAACTATATTCCTTACTCCTCCTATCCTCCCTTTCCCATTTTTCATCCTTTCCAGCTCAGAAAGATTGCCATCTAAACTTCTGCATGGCCAAAAAAAGAAGGTTTTGGCTCCACCTTATCAGTGGATGTTCACGAAATACTGTTTGCAGCAGCAGATACCTACTCCTCTGGAACTGCCTCATGAAAAGGCAGTTGAAGTGTTGAGGAGGGAGGGAAGGAAAGGAAGGGAAGTCACAGGCTTCCTGCTATTAAAATCCAAATTTAAACCCTTTCTACATCAAAAGAGCCTCTGTTGTTGGCAGTAATGCAAAGAGTAGAAAATTTAGTTGATACGGGTTCTTCATTAGGCTTAGAAGGCAGCTCTTCCCTGTTAAAGACCAGGAACACTGGAAAATACCGTGGGGAGGCCACACTCCCCTTTTTCATGGAATTGCTGCAGGAAGATGTCAGATGATGGCACGGCCACCTGAAGCCCTTCTGCAGGAGCTGAGAGTGGGCTAAGCCCTTCCAAAAAAACTCCATGCAGAAAAACCTGTGCTATAGAACATGTCTTGCTTCTCCAGTACTCTACTCCCCTCACCAAGGCCACAGCACTTACATCCCACACACCACCTCCACAACAGCAGCAGAAAAAAAATCATAAAAATTTCTGTCTCTAATTCAACTACGGATTAAAAAAGGAACATTGAAAAAAAAATAGCCTTTACTGTAGTTAACTTGCCTACAACTTTAACCACTATCACATTAATCTCAGCTTTAACTATCCAGCACATTAATTACCTGGAGCACTTGATTCCATACAGTTCCTCAAATAATTAATTAGCTAAAGGGATTGAGAATTGGAGTCCCAGAGGAAATTCTAGTTTTGTAGAACTACACAGATTTCACCTTGCTAAATGCTACAACAATTCGCCTAAAGGCACACGACAACTTCAACTGTGTAGGGCCAGGATCCTAAAATCAAACCAAATAAAATACCCTCACACTCACTGAAGTAGGCCAGCATTTTTAGCACTGGATATCCTGTATAGTCACCAGAAAGAAGAATAACACTAAATAATACATTTCATTCCCTCATTCACAGCATTAGACATTTTTCCAAACAGGTATCCTCTCTCGGCTTCAAACATCCATTGCCAAAGGGCAACCAAACCAAAGGTAAACAATTCTAAGACAGGACTTTAAACTGGATTTCTTTCAAAGCACAAGAATAAGCTACACCAACAGAAATAATTCAAATCCACTTATGCACAAGTACACTAAAATGAAAGAAAAGTCTCCTCATCTGCAGCATATTACTGTTTTCACCACCTCCCTCCTGCTATTCATCACATCAGCTGTGGTGTTGTATGCAAACATGTTTATGTTCCAGAGCAAATGATCAGGACATGAAGGGAAGTAATCCTTTGCTCTTCTTACCCTTCCAAAAAACCCTCCATGCTATTTTATTTCATTAGCTGAATCCCACATCACTCTTCCACAAGGTAAGCTGGGCAGAAAGGGAATGAATCAGGCAAAAAAGGATAATGGAAAGCGACACAACACAGAGAGCAGTTAGTTAACAGGAAGAAAATGCAAGTTATTTAAGGACAGATGTGCAACAATTTCAAAACACTGAAAAACAGCCTTTTCCCTGCTGCAAAGTGTAAGTTACGATCTACTGATTATTTCTGGCAGCAGAACCCTACAAACGATGCGTTCTAACTCACTCCTCGTACGCTTTAAACACGCCACACTTCTGCGTTGGATTTTTATGCACCTCAGTGTTCCAACACCAAAGTTCCAACACTCAGTGTTTACCCACCAAAGGACAAAGCACAAGGGACAAAATGCCCTGGGGGGACAGCCCACAGCTCCTGAGCCCTAGGAGGCTCCCCTGCCATTCCTGCCCAGGGACATGGCCTGTGATTGGCAGCAGGGCTGTGCTGGCACAGGGCTGCCCCGAAACCCAAATCCCTTGCTATGAGAAGGCAGAAGCCAGCAGAGCCTCCTGAGGCCAAATTTGCCATGTTGCCCTGGATTCCAGCTGCAGGCTCAGCTCTGCCCAAACCTACAACGCAAAGTGAGACACTGGAGGAAGCCCCGGCTGCTGCAAATCCCAGTGTGTCCCAGTCCCTCCCCAGTCCTGCACAGGTCTCTGGGCTCCCAGCTCCACACAGATCTGGGTACGCAGCTTGCAGGGTTGAGGGTTATCTACCCACACCATACACCATCCATTACACAGCATCGTTACCCCTTTAAGAGCATCCACGTGCTCAAAAACTTAGAAAAACCCTGTTGCTTAAACGGATTGATACTTTCAAAGGTACCAGGGATCCACTTCCACTTTCATTTATGAACTTTTTACTCAGCACCCAATATTGAGACCTACTCAACCAAGTCCACTCATTCAAGTCTTTTAAGTCACACAAGTCTTTTAAGAGGTCCCTGCAGCAGCCCAAACAACAGAGGCAGCTCAGCAGTAACAGGATGCAGGACTAGGCACCTATGAAAAAGTCATTTCAGAAATGAAAATATTCCTTATAAAGAGGAGCTATAAACATATAGCACGAAACGTATTTATTGTGAATCAGTCTGAACTTTCATCCAAAAGACTGTGTACTTTATCCTGAACTATCATCTGCTGATTGGGAAGAAGTACTGTCCAGATTCCTTGGCTAAACTTCTAGCTCAGATTTTGTTATTAAACAATTAACTACTGGAAGACTAACGAAAGGTTAACCTTCCCAAAAAGTCAGGATTCACAAAATAGATGATACCACTAAAAGCTAAATGATGGCAGTACAAAACTGTTAGGTTTGGAAACAAACAAGACAAAACCAATAATACAATCTTTAAAAAAAAGGCACAGAAAATAAGCTTTGAAATTTCAACACTTTGATTCAATTAGTATTAATTTAGCAGCTTTTGCTATACACACACATAGAATTGCAAGCATAAATTAACATGCAGAAGAATCTCCTCCTTCTCCCCAGCAAAGTTAGTAAAAAAGTTAGCAAACATAAATCTTTCTCAGACAAACAACAAGATATCCATTTTCCCCATCTTAATGCCATCCTCCTCCTCATAACTGCCAAGTAACAGATATTAAATGCAAAAAATAAAAGCTCTTAGACAATTTAACACAAACATCCGGACAAGCAAACACAACAAAATATCCAAAATTCAGAGTACTATTTCATTCTGTGAGGACACAGAAAATAAAGCCTTACTTGCTCTAAAGAAAGAAAACTGTGCTTAATTTGTACACTGACACAAGGCATGTTTACAGCAACATGAATCAATGTGCTATAGCTGAGGTAAATCAGCGTCAGCCATGTTGTGAAAGAAACTGCAGTTAAAAAACCCACAAAACTCAATCAAATCAGCTCCGCCTTGATACAAACAATTTTACAGTGCTAGATCTTACTTATGACTGGTCCCTGACTTCTTCAGGTTAATGTCTATTAATCGCATCTAAAAATACACATCCAAATTCTAGAGACAGTGAAAGAGCAGCAAGAGGAAAACGCACAAGATATAAACCAGGAGCACTGACTGCGGCGCAAAGGAGGAAGGTGGGTTGTAAAGTGAAAAAGCAAATGCACTTACTCAGCATTAAATCCATTCACGTGCAGGATCCTCATCTGCTTGACTATTGTGCTTTTACCGGATTCACCAGCACCTAGAAAATGAAAGTAAATCAATTTCAGAAGGAAGCATAAGTGATTAAGGCACACACTAGAATTTTTTTTTTCTTTGGGGTAAAATTGAGAAAGTTGGGTTTCTCAGCGCAAGAGCGAAAAGTGAAAGAAATAATTGCCACTGGAAACTTCAGTTGTAGCTAAAAATAAATGCCCAGCTCAAGTCATGTGTCAGATCTGAATCTTGGATCATTTCACTGTCCATTTTTCCAGTGTCCATGTTAAAAGCAGATTGCAGTATTTGGAAAGAAAATGGACAACTTTAACATTTTACAGAGAAGACGACAGGGAACATCACAATCTGGCTGCCTTGTCACTCTATCTGACAGAGGGAAAGACTGACTGATGTCCCTATTAAATCAAAGAAATTCTGTTATATCCTTAAAGAATTCTAGAGTTTGGCTGCAGCTCATCATCACCCAGTCAAACTCCGTAACTTAAATCACAAGGAATAAAATATGCAGATACACACATTTGAAAAAGGAAGGCATCCCTTTAAGCCTCCACCCACAAAGCTACAAAAAACCTCCTCTTATTTGTGTCTTGTAAGCAGCCTCCCACCCTCCCTACACGTTCCAAAATCAACCCTACACACGAGGACGAGAGGCAGAGACCACCTTTTGTGGCTGCCTGCTTCAAAAAGCCCCCCCCCTGCAGCTCTGCCCTGCTCCCCTCCCATACCTGCAGTGCAAAAACCCCACTCCACTTTACTCCAGTTTCCATAAGTAGATGGATGCTATTTCTGCTGCGCTGCTCGGATGCCAGTGCACAGGGCAGCCCATCTGCCTATAGTACCCGTTTTTCCATGCATGCTGAACAACTCCAACAGCAGCATTTAATTGAGCTGCTCCACGCTGCCAGATCGGCAGCTTTCTATATAAAGCAAACATATTTCTGCAGGAGTAGTATCGTAACGTGGCAGAATTTAGAAAGATTCCCCTTAGCATCTCCTGGCTACTCGTTTATTCCCCTCCTCAGCCTGTGTCTCACCCACAGGAACCTTAAGTCTGTGGCAGAACGGGCAGGGAGGTACAGTTTGTATTTATAGGATGTCAGGCCTCTGCTAGCACACACACTGACAGCACAAGCCTCCATTTTGAGCCTCATGTTCAAAACTGTGTTTTAGCAGTTACATTTCAAGGTTCATTTTCTCACAAATGCTTTCCCCCTCTGCTTTCTCCCTTCCTTTCCTTTCCCCTCACGAATTCCCAAAAGTCCTCCTCTGCTCTCCACAAAACCTGGCTGCTTGTTTTGCCACTTTAATCCCAGAGCCTTACTCCTTTTTCCTCTCCTTGCTCACTGGTGTTTTGTAAGCATTTAGAGAGCAGTTTTTATCTACAACTCTTCATGCACACACCACTTCTCCCCTAAGATTCTATTTTACACCATACACCCTCTGTCTGATCAGGCAGACTGCATCATGCAATAAACACAGGTGGCTAAACCAATCAAGAATTGGTATCTTGGGATAAGATAGACTGCATCATCTTCACAACTGAGAATTATTCACAAAGGCACTATCTGCTATAGTCATATGTCCACTTAAAAATTAGTAAGAACTAAATTTCAGCTGTAACATTAAACCACATTTTATAAGCATTGGGAGCCAAAATCTTTACTTCATTTGGTCCAAGAAGGAGGCTGGACAGTTGTTGCATTTGCTATAAACACATACGGTTTGGTATTGACACACCTGGATTCTCTGGATCAGATACAACACCAGAAAACCAAAATGATGTACTACATCTATGCTCCTCCACAAGTCTAGCTCTACATTTAGCTGCTTGTTAAGGCCATATTCTCAACAATAATTACACACACACGTTTAACTTCACCACCAAGGAGAGTTCCATTAATTTCAGCGAGACTGCTCGTGGCAGCGGGGCAAGCACGTGTACAGCGATGGGGCCTACGAGCAGCAGCATAAACCCACTAGAATATTCAGCAGCTCTTCTTTGTTGTTATTTGAATATGATTTGAAAAGATTAAGAACAGTTTCCAAGTGCCTGGCTTCTTATTTCACATGTCTTATGGAGGAAATGTAAGATAATAATAGGGAGATGGGCTTTTATATTTTTTACCAGTGAGTCTGAGTTACAGGCTATCCACAATTCATGGCAGAAACTGTAACAGCTGAACTATCACTTTAAAACACACACACAGATGATTTTACTGCCATCGCTAACACACGCAAATTTTTATTTGCAAGTATCTAAACTATTTTTCAACCACCAAAACTAAAGAAAACAGAAAGAAAACCCAGGCAAGCCCATCATGTTTCTGTTTGCTGAAATTTTGCCTCTTACGAAAGCAACTCATCTGATGACAAATAGTTTCTACATATCTACGTAATGTTCAGCCTGAAATCTGGAAGTCTAAGACATTTCCCAAGAGCTGAAGTCCAAATTACCCTGTTAAAAGATTAGAGCTGAAGCCCTGGCAGGCTCCTCAGTACTGCAGGTGCTGCTGTAGTCCCAGTCATTCTCCACTTACATTAAGTCACTTTCTTCAAATGAGTATTTGAAAGATTTTACTGGTGATAGTAAGCTTCCAAATTCACCGCCTTGAAAAATTCTTTTTTTTTTCCTTCCCCCTTCAATTAAGGTTTTTTCCCCCAAAAACTGAGTCAGCTCGGCGAGGCCTAGCCTGTGCTCCACGCTACAGCCCTGCAGAACGTGCACAGGCAGTCCCTCGGCGTGACCAAAACAACCCACGGCTCGTAACGGCATCTGATCCTAAAACACTACTTCGAAATACTCCGAAATAATGAGCCTGGCAAACGTTTGCTTGCCCTCTCCGATATCGATATTTGGACCTTTCCGTTCCCTGAAAGCCACAGCCCGCATTTGTAAATGTCTGTCATGAAAAACACGGGCAGGTAACCCAAAGGGGCGGGTGGAACAGCACCTGGAGCCCGGCTCTGCCAGCGCTCCAACCCGCGGTACCTCAATTCCTGGTGCGACAGCGGAGGGTGCCGAGCCCGCCGGGGCCGGGGCCGTGCCCGCCCGGCCCTGCGCTGCTCTGCGGCCCCAACGCGGCCGCGCTTCCCTCCCGGACCGACATCCTCCCTCCGTTTCCCCCAAACGATTCCCCGACTTCCTCCCTTCCTCTTCCTCCTCTCCCCGGCCCGGCCGCACGTCCCTCGGCACCCCGGCCCCGGCGCGGGGAGCGGTGTCCGGCCCTCCCGCGCTGGTCGCGCCGCTCGCCCGCGGCCGCTGTCACTGCCCTGCCCTGTTTATCTGCCAGGCTCCCCGCGGGCCCCTCGCCGCGGCATCCCCGGCCCCCTCCCCACGCCCGCCCGAGGCCCGCTGCCGCCTCGGCGGCGGGCGCTGCCCCGCGGGCGGAGAGCGGCCCCGCTCCGCCGCTCCGTACCTGCCCCGGCCCCTCCCGCGGCGCCCCGGGCGCTGCCCGAGCCCTCCCCGCCGCTCCCCCGCACCGCGCCGGTCCCCCCGGCGGCCCCGGCCCCGCCGCCCCGGGCGCTGCTATAGCGGATCCCCGCGGCCCCGGGTGGGCCCTGCGGCTCCGCTTCCCCCCCCCGGCCCCACCTCTCTCCCCCGGCCTCGCCGTGCCCGGGCTGGGGCCGCTGCCCCGGCGGGGAGGGGACGGCCCGCGACCCCTTACCCAGCAGGAGGAGCCGGTGCGTGGCCCTATAGACCTGCTTGTCCTTCTGCAGCTGCTTCTCGATCTTCTTGTTGGCCTCCCNGTTGCGCTGATCCTCCGTCTTGCTGTTCCCTAAACAGCCCATCTTGGGGAGGGGAAGGCAGGGACGCGGGGCGAGGGGACGGGAGGCGGCCGGGGCTGCCGGGGGGAGGGAGGGAGGCACTCCCGGGCTCCCTTCTTCTTCCTCCTTCTCCTCCTCCTCCTCCTCCTCCTCCCCCCCTACTCGCTGCTGTGGCGGCCGCTGCCCAGAGCCAGAGACATGGAGAGCGCCGAGCCCGAAGCCAGCCGAGGGGGGGGCCGATAGCGATGACTTTGCTGCCGCTCCGCCGGGCCTCCTCCCCGGCAGCTGCAGCTGCCTCTCCTCCCCCGCCCCCCGCCGATCCCCTCGGCGCACCTTTCCCGGGGGGTGCGGAGCGATCCGCGGGGATCTCCGCGCCCCGGCCGGGCCGCCGGCTCCTCTAGAGGCAGCAGAAATGCCCCCCCCCGCGCCGCACGCACAGGAACAAATCCAGCTTCAGTGCCACCCCCAAAAAAATAATAATCCTCTTTAGATCCAAAGGCACGGGCTCCAGGCGCGGAAACCTCCCCAAATCCTCGGCGGGGAGGATCGGGAAACGTCTCTTCCTCGCCTCTCCCCCCTGGCCGCGGGGGTCACGCAGCCCCGGTCCCTTCCCTCGCCGGCCGCCGCAGCTCCTCGCCCTCCGGCCGCCGCGGGTCCTTCCTCCCGCACTGGGGCGGGGGGGGGTTCCAAGCCAAACCCCCCCTTTTTTTTTNCGGCGGAGCGCGGGGTGGGGCGAGCGGGCCCACACTGCACGCTGGGAGCGAGCGGGGCAGCTCACATGATGCCCGCGTCACCCCGCGCCGCCGCCGGCGCCCTCTTCGAACCGGCCCCGCGGCCGCCCCGGAGCCTCCCCGGTGCCTCCATCCCCCGGCACCGCCCGCCCCCCGCCCCGCGGGATGGAGGCGCACGGAGCTGGGCTTGCAGTTAATTGGATTCGGGATAAATTGTAAAGGGAGTCGTGCACCGCCGATGCCTTGCGCTACGCTCGAAAATAATTCATGTGGAAGTTATGGTGCTGAATGGTTGGTGTGTGTTTTCGCCGGGGTCCGTCCCTGCCTGTCCCTGTCCATCTCTGCCCACCCCGGCCAGGACTGGGGGCTCAAGGTACCAGGGGATGCTCTCTGCAGCAGCAGAGTACCGCTGAATGCACACACACCTGTTTCTGCGTATGGTTTTGGAACCATTTTCTTCTCTAAAATACGTTCTGGAAACCTCATTGCAAAAATTACACAACTTATCAGTTAGACCTGGAAAACAAAGGTTGGCGCTTTGCTCTTTGTATAACCCGGTTCCCTAAAATACACAGGTAGTTTTTCTCTACGCACATACCCCCACACGAGTTAGCAAAACGTCCTTTACTATACAAATATTATTTACCCCCATTTGCAAAATTCGATTATCTACCACCCTGTTCCCACAAACACACCTTCTTACATCATCCAGTTACTATATTTAGAAACACCCACAGTAAAATAATTATGTGAATAGAGCAAACAACTAGGAGATCACAGCTAATGTCATCAAATACATCTGTTGAGCTGCCCTTGCTGAAAGAGGGGGGCGACCTCAGGGGAAACAGGGAACATCACAGTCACTGTTTTTAAATGCCACAGAGCCTAAGAGTTCTGGAGTCATGGGAGAGACTCTTACTGGTGTCTCTAGGTTTTCTTTTAGGCTAAGAGCAGTTTTAAAAGGTCTCATAGAAATTTGGCTCAGCAATGCCCAGATTCATCTGAAGCAAAGATGGCAATAATTCCTTGTATCTTTTATAAGCTATTTGTTTGTATCGTTTCCAAGTAATACACAATATTAAAATATATTTTAACAGTGGAGTTTAGAAGGCATAAAGGACTCCAAAAAGCAGAATGTGGACTGAAAATTAGAAAACCTCATAATTTTTTTATGGTTTCAGGTAGGAAGAGCCTCCAGGCTTTGCTTCTCTCCGGGTGCCAGCTGGAGGGAAGGGAGCCCATCTCAAGCTCCAAACATGAAGGAATACACAAACAAGATAAAAGTTATTATTGAAGATATACAAAAAGCTAAAATCTCAGTGAGCAGTGCCTGTACAGGGAAATGGGATGGGTAAATACGCCAAAGCATCCGTGGACAAGGGAGTCATGGCTGTTGTCCGGCAGTGCACACCCATCCCTTCTCAAAGAGAAACCAGGATAGGCTCTGCGAGGTTAAACTCCCACAGGAATCACTGCCCTCCTGCTGTAGACACCTTGTGCCTCTGTCTTTAGGCTGAGCAAAGCATGAGGTAGCTGAAAAAGAAAAACACAGCTAATTTACAAAGCTCTCAGTTACTTACAACAGAATTAAGAATTAGCTCCTTGTATTACAAGTGTTACTAAAGTGTGAAAGTGTCAAAAGCTACATGAAACAAAAAGAAAACTCTCACATTGTGTGACCTCTCAGCAATTACAGATTGTTTCTTCTTTCTGAAATATGACAGGACTCAGGACATCAGGCACCACCCTGATGCCACCGCACTTCACAAACCCAGTGAACTGCCAGGAGTTTATTTCAGTGCTGTCCTGATTAGAAGCCCATCGTTTTAAGAGTGAGCATACCAACACATTAGCTGTTCTCACTCTTTTTTCATTTGTTTAAATAACATAATGCTGCTAATGTGTCTCTAGAACAAATTGTGTTTCTTATTGGAACTAGTTCCATTAGCTTCCATCTTGTAAAAATCCATGCACTTGAGTTTCACAAGACTGCTGCCATCAGAAGGGTAAGTGCAGGCACAATCTGACCCCTGACTCACCATAAAATTAAATCTCACTTCTGAAGAACCTGCAGCCTTAGGAACAAATAATGCAAAGATAAAATAACTATATGTACGGGCATAGTGCCTCTGTGATAAAAGTCTAACTATTTGAAGCTTGAAAACAGAGTGTTAAAGGACACTGCTGCATGTTAAATGAAAATTGTTTTCCAAAATGGTACGGTCACAAGAATATGGAAATGGCTGTAAAAGGACATCAGAAGACTTATGGCTATTGACTCAATCCTGCACTAATTAAATTAATGGGAAATACAAGGTTCACACAGAGGATTGCGAGCACTGCACACTTACAGATTAAATTCAAATTCACTGATTTTCCTTCTGTGCTTGAATAAAACACTTTGGATAGAATAGGCTGTTGTTGTTTATTTTTCAGTCTAAAGTGAATGCAAAGATTCTGATGCACCAGCACACATCTCAGGGCAAAGATTTCTCAAAAAGAACAGGGGATTTGGCAATGTGAAACAATATTCTGCTGTTTGCACTTCTCAAACCAGAAAAGATCTCACAAAGAGAGGTAGCAGGATAATTAAAAGCAATAATATTTCAGTGGAATATTTGGGAGAAAAGGAGGGTGCATAAAAATTCCTTGTATCTACAATCCATTTCAGTCCACTTGATGGCTTTAGTTAATGGATTTTTAGTCCTATTGACCTAATTTCTATTACATCCTAATGAAAATCATCAGGTCTCTCAATTTTGTTAATTTCTTTTTTGAAAGAGAAATTTTATTGCAATTATTTTCTCCACTCTCCCGCCACAGCTTTTGCCCCAAAATCTACCCTCTGGTGCCTAAAACTAAAGAAGGATTTGTAACAATATCCTAATCCTGTAAATAGATCTGAACTTGAAAGTAGAAGCAGACTATCAATAGCAGTAGGAGAGAGAACTTGTTGAAAAGTTCACATCTTTTATGCTTCCCCCACCCTATACACAGGAACTTCTGTCCTTTTAAGATTTACATGTAATACCTGCTGATATAATCACTCAAAAGGACCTCAAGAAAAATACTATCTTTTTCCTTTTTTAATATATTTACTTTATATCTGACAGATATGTTGCATGTATTTCAATGCATTTTCCTTGTGGTAGTCTCCCTTCTTGTGCATGAGGATATTCACACTTGTATAGTTAAAAGACAAATACTGCTGGTAAAATTCACAAACATTGGCTGGAAATGTAGATACAAGACTTGGTTTTGGAGAAACTATTGCCTTAACAGATTCTGAGTCTGTTGAGAAAAGGCTTTTCAGACACGTATTTCATGTCGTTCTGTTCTTTTATCTTTTTAACTAAATGGATAAAACCTTCTGCTTACAGTTCCGATGTTGCATCAGTTTTATTCTAAATTGACCAGAGTCAGGCTCTGAACTCATTCGAGTTACTCTTTGTAAAATACAGCTGATTATGAGACCCACATCAGATGCCCATCTTACCCCACAGCTTCCTCCCAAGCCCTGCAGGTGACAAACACCCTCATTTCCTATTGCAAATAATTCACATTTGTTAGTGAGTCGCAGGCACCGAGCACTCGGGCGCCTCCAGCAAAGAAGAAATGGTTAACTCATTTTCAGATGGGATAGTTGCGCAGTTCCTCACGGGCTCTCGCTGTCCACAGTGAATGTGACCTCGTAAACTTTTGGCTGTGAACTGTGGGGGTGGAGTTGTGACCAAGCCAATGTGCTCATTTGGAAGAGAAGACACGGACGACATCTCGCTCCAGCATCCCTTAGCAACTGGACTGAAATGGCACTGCAGCCTGTGAGGAGGCTGTCAGCCTTCCTCCCCTCTGGAATAGCCCGTACTCCAGTTCCTACCACGGCTCAGGAGACACGGCGGAGAGGACAAAATTTGTAGGTCAAAAAGTAAAAGCGACAGTGCTGATCTAATTGTGCAATTTCCTTTGTTTCTGTTTGTAGGAAATAGCATATTTTCAGCAAGTCTTTTCCATGGAAGGACACAGAGCTCGGTTAACCTGGGGGACAACGTGAGACAAACGGTTCTTGTAGCAACACCTGGATTTTTGTTAAGGACCCTACATTACACCATGCTTCATTTTGCTGTCCTACAAAGTTGGAGAAAAGAACTGACCTTCCTCTTTTAAAAGCAGAGATTAGTTCTGGAACAGATTGACTCTTTCAGTTAAAGCACATTTTTTAATAGCACACACTGTATATTTTTGTGTATGGCTACCTCTCTGACTTGAAGTTAGTTAAATTTAGGGTCTCCATCCTGGGCTGGTAGTTGAGTATCAAACCTATCAACCTGTATTTAATCCCCAGTAAACGTAATCTTTTAGTTACATATAAGGATTAATTAAGGTTCTGATTTAGACTTAGATCAGTGGGGTTTTTTTTTTCATCTAAGAAAAACTGCCATGGCTTCTTGCAGTGACTCAGGTCTGCTGCTGGTGTTTTCCTTAGATGGAGCCATCCTCCACGAGCTATCGAGCTATCGTCCTGAAAATCCTTTGAACTCTGGGAAGAACAAAACGTGGTGATAAAAAGGGAGACAGTTTCAAAGTCTCCAAATTACCCTTTGACCTGCTGAACAAGGAACCCTTGAGTAATCTCAAGCCCGTTTAAAGGAGAAACAAACAAATTAAAGCCAAACAATAATCTAGAAAGGAAAACCAAAGCAAACAGATTGGAATTGGAGCAAGAATTCAATGTGGGATTTTTTTTTTTTAAATCTGTTTCCTTTGTGGGGGCCAGAACAAAAATCACTTTAAAAAGCATTCAGAGGTAAACAAGGTAGGAAATGCAGCCACTAGCAATCAAACCCTGGGAGGGCAAAGCAGGATCATCACGTGAAAGGACAAGTTTGTCTGTCAGGTGGGAAGGAGTGAGTGCAATGAAACGAGCATTGTCAGGGAGGAATTAATGCACCACTAATGTATTCAATAAAGAACAAACACAAAACACTTAACTAACAGATACTCCAAAACAAACAGAATGAAAAGGAGATACTTCCCTCTCTGGCAAAGAAGAAGAATTTTTCCATACAGAAATTCTAAACTTGAGAGGGATTTTTGTTTTGTTTTTAAATAAAAACAAGCCCAAAGTCTACTAATAGAATTAATCAAGATCTTTCTTTAAACCAAAGTAAAAAAAAAAACCAACCACCTTGCGTCCCTCCTTTCACTTCGAGGCTTTCCCTCAGAAACATTAAAAAGAGACTTTAAGGAACTCGTGGAATGATGGAAACAACATACTGAGTAAGAGCTTTTCACTTAGTAGCTTTTCTTATTTTCATGTAGTTCTTTTTCTTGATATTCCTTCTCACTTCTCATGCATTCTGCACTGCACTTTATTAAAAAAGAAATAAACCCCCTTATGTAACAGAAGTAACAGCACATCCTAGCTCTCCACATAACACATATGGAATGCCGATTTAAAAAAAAAAAATTGGAACAAGTCTTTTCTCATATTTAGTTTCAGTATTTGTCAACATTCACTGCAGACCTACCCCTGACTGCAAACTTTTTTTGTATAAAGAAATATTCTGCTTTAATCCTTGTTACGTTTGGGTCACGAAGCCCAGGCAGGCAGGCAGTTGTGGCAGAGGCTGTTTTCTAAATACTGGTTGTAGTTAATTCCTGCAAAGAAGCACGAAATTCCCAAGCTTTTCTCCTGCCCGAGGGTCAGCAGAGGAGAGGAGGCTCCTGCCTTCACCTCCCCAGCACCAGCCACAATTCCCACTGGAGCAGGGTGGCAGCTGAGGCTCAGCCTGACCCAGCCTGACTCCAGGAGCACGGTGAGCCATCCCTCCATGCCAATATTATTTATTACTGACACTGCATTCTCATTTTATGGTGCAGAACAGGAAAGGGAATAAGAGGATTGTTAAAATAGTTCTTGCTAAGTTGTCACACAGGTTTTAATGCGCTGTAAACATTCCTCTCCTTCTTTAACATTTTTTTAAATAGGATGACGTCCAGGCTTTCATGCTCAAAATAACTTTACATTTTAGTGCTAGCAAACCACAATACTCTCAATACCAGGAGCTATTAGAGACGATCTGCAAGGAAAACAGGACTGTGATTTTGCTACTCTGTCTCAGCATTGCTAAAGGCCTAGAAGTATTCCTTTTGAAAAAGGGTATTTTCTCCCATCTTCCTCTTTAGATGAAAAAACGTTAAGTCTAGGTCCTAAGATTACATACTGACACAGTTACAGAATAGGGGTCTTTTGTACCCTGTTTTTCCTGGAAGAATCTGTCTGTCTGGCAAACTAACAGCACCATTACATCTTAAGTGCCTTGATGTTAAATTAGAGTGCCCCACACGCCCTAGGGCAGTTGCAGAATTTAGACCCTTTTTGCAGTGAAATAGTCTTTCTGGTGGTTTGGGGGGTTTTTTTATATCTGTTAGATTTTAGAAAGTATATGAACCAACTGATTGTCTCCAAGGCTTTAGGTGCACAATGAAAGGTTTCCCTTGTTGCTCTATCTCAGGCAAAGCCAGGAAAGACATCCATGGCCAGGGCTGTGGGAGGCAGGCAGGAGCTGGGTCAGAACCTGTGGTCCAACACTGCATTTTGCCTCTGCCACATTCAAACCAGCAGAGCTGAAGGATTATCCCCTCCTGCGGACCCAGCTGGAGGATGATCAGACCTGTCTGAACACTCACAAACTGTGAATGGAGACAAGATGATCATGGGGATCAAACAGGAGAACGGGATCCAGGAGACCTGATCTACTGCAGATGGTTCAGTCCAGCACAGCCACCGATCCGTGGGTGACCTTGGACGAGCCACTTCCCTTTTTTGTGCCTCTTTGTCCAGCTATCTTTTATCTGCCTCTCTCTTACAGGTTGAGAGCTGTTTGCTTCCGACATGTCTGCACAGCACTGAGAACCAAGGGGCCCTGGTCTCACTGGTGACCTTTAAGCCCTTCTGCTACATGTTTCATCATCAAATTATTATTCAAAAAGGAAGCAAGTTTTTTTACTAGTCTGTCTTCCTTTCCTTAAACCTCTTAGACATTTTCAGCAACATTTCATTAAAAAAAAAATAAAATAGGCTCTATTCAAAATCTTAATGCTGTTTTCCTTAGATGAAAATGGTGAGAAAACTGCTAATACTCTGTCAAGTCCTTCTCCCACAGGCCCTCCAGCAAAACCAGAGAAAGCTAGAACCAGCATGCTTGCTACTTTCAAAGTACAAGACAAAGATACTTTATATTTTGAAAACAGGGGAAAAAAAAAAAAAA